>JANHAO010013815.1:0-15644 GCA_026873985.1 Saraca asoca | reverse complement strand
AAAAAGACTGTAAAAGCTGTTCATAAGATGAATTTATGTGTCAATCAGGTACCCAAAAAAATGATGGCAAAAGCTGTTCATTGGCAGAAAAACAATTTTTTTTTCCAGTATCAACCACTTAGCGACCGAAATTGTCATCGAAAATTCGGTCGCCGAAACAAACAACCAAAAAATAGCGACCGAATTCATTGGCAGCCAAGTTTTTCTTCATATTTGTGATCGAAATGGCGACCGAAATTTTGAGGCCTAATACCAACCAACGACCGCTAATTTCGGTCGCAAGTTTTTCACCACCGAAACAACGACTGAAATATTTGGTGGCAAAAATACTAATTGCGACCGACCCTCCACAATTTTAGTCACCGACATATAGAGTGGCTAATTCGGTCGCTAGCTCTAGCCACTGAACCCCCCGGTCGCTGGTTGGGTTGTGACTAAGGTTTTAGCCGCTCTTCATTTTCGGTCTCTATTCGGTCGCTAATAATTTCTGCAACCGAAATTCATATTTTAGAGACCGAAATTTTGGGTCGCTAAAAATTTTTTTTCTAGTAGTGGCATGCCCTGAAAGTTAACCTGCATTTACAACAGCTAACAATGTGAAACCACATACGACTATTATGCACATATATATGCAGACCCAATTAATGCAACAATTACCAACACAACTTTCGAAGATACTATGTCTTCAACCTCCGTTGAGGTAAACCACATGGTAGTTGAAATCCTTTAACATAAAACATTTGTAAAAAGAAAAAACATAGTGAGTTTCAATGAAACCCAACAAGTAAAATGTTGACTACCACTGAAAAATTATTGGATTCCTTCAGTTTAGCACTTGGGATGAAGTCATAAATATATAGCAAAAGTAAATCCTATGTAAGATTCTAACACTTAACTTTTATAGACAAAGATAATAAAATTCCTCAAGTGGAATTTCCACTTCTCATCTACATGTCTCCCTATATAAGAAGAAGGCATTCAACAAGAGCTAGAACAAGCCAACCAATTATTCAATCCATTTGGCTATGCATACATGCGGATTCCATATGGAAACCTAGAAACACATTGACCACTTTTCAAACAATAGACATAAAAAAGAAGAAGATAAACATTCACTTCCAATAACTATATTTCAATCATAATGCACTCATGTCAAATACACAATTTCTATCTTAATTTCATACTACATGGATTCAAGGTGGGATTCTTCAAGAAACTTATTTGTCATTTCATTATCACATTTATCTCCCATGTCCCTTTATCTCTTCACCATGTTAACCTTCCTTTATCCTTCCGTCATATTAATGGCCATATCATGTCATTATAATTGCAATTATAGGTTTCTAGAAGAATCTTACCAATAATCCACTTCTTTTCCATTCCATAGCATATGCAAGAACCAACATCATTCAGTCAACTAGGTATCTGAACACGTTAATAGGCACCATGGCCTCACGAACATAACATTTACACAAGATAACTCAACATAGCACTCATGCATTATGAAACAACTCTTTGAATTGTCAATTGCACATTATACTTCTTAGCCACTAACAAGCCAACATGATGACAAGGCTCACATATGACCTTATTTTCCACACACACACACACACACTACTACCTAGACTCCACAAAACTTA
Organism: Saraca asoca; assembly: GCA_026873985.1. Classification (NCBI taxonomy): domain Eukaryota; kingdom Viridiplantae; phylum Streptophyta; class Magnoliopsida; order Fabales; family Fabaceae; genus Saraca; species Saraca asoca. Next base: position 14,004 of record JANHAO010013815.1, on the reverse strand, counting down.
TAAATTAACCAAGAAGAGTCTCTTAGCCCTTTGAAAAAAATTCAAAGGATCGTACATACTCAAACTCAATCAAACATTGAGAATAATTTACAAATCCAATCTAGTGATGGTGCTCAACTTCTATGAAATCATGGTTGCCCACTTTATACTAATTTATCTTAAAGCATAGTTCAACTTCAACAAAAAATAGCAATAGCTTATTCAATCAATATACAACCAATTACACCTTCACTAGCAAGCCCTAACAATTTCAAATAGTTGATACTGCCAACATTCATGACTTACCCAACTTTTCTTTTCTATTTGGTCAAATACCTATCAAGTTTGATTAATTTTTTTGTTTCTGCAAAAACAAGTAACCCATAATGATTTAAGAGGCACTAGAGTATAAAACATTCACAACTTGTGAAGAAAAAGATCTACCACTTCACAGTAATACAAGTCTAACTTATTTCACTTGCCCAACTCAAATACTCACAAATGATATAGTAACACTATATATTTTTCTGGTTTACATTTGATTCTAAGCCAATGGCAAATAATATGAGAATTCAAGAATGTGGGCAATTCACTTATATTTTCCATGTCCAACCATTCTCAAGTTTTCAAGCCAACTCATAACTATCTCATTTTATCACCTTGAAGGAACAATCCAACTATACACACATAGACTTAGTTCTAGTACTTACTTGACTTCAACTCCTTAATTTACAAATTTTGATCACACATGCCACAATTAATGCATCACCATTTTGATATACCCAACAATCATGCTGAACCAATTCAAAAACATAAAGGAAACAAATTTCAATTTACTTTTGCTTAAAACAAATTAGTATACTTTATAAAGGTTACCTAGTAATACCTTCTTAAGTCTTTGTTAACTCATTCCACATTCAAGGAGTGATACTACTATAGTTATGCTTTCAACAAGACTCATTGATCTAATCTAGCTAGTTTATACCATGAAGTGGTACAAGTGCAAATAGACATTCAATTATCTCAAGCAATCACACTAGACACAATTTCACAAGTGGTAGAATGTCCATTTATTTTCAATCAACTATTTCTATTAAAACAAGTCATATATTAACATGGATTCAAACCAAACGTTAATTGTTGGAAAAACAGAACATATTACAAAGGTGAAAAAGTGAGTGATTTACTCATCTCAGTACGTGTTCCTCATTTAAAGTGTTTATTTTTTTTTCTTTCATACAAAGCCAGACCAATAGGTTGAGCTCCAACCTAATTCTCCACAATTATAGCAAACTTATTCAATTTTTCTTCCCTAAAACTCTATTGTCTTGAAGCATTCAACTAAAAAATCTAAAATTTACAAACCCATAAAATAGAGATTAGGGTTTGAACTAGATACTCACTTAGATCCACTATGAAAATGGAAGCAAAAAGTGAAATTAACAATGAAAGTATAACCTCCAAAAGTTCAATAGGAAGCTCACCTTAGCTTAGACTATAGCTGGTCCAAGTTGTTGGACATTGTAGTTTTGCAAGTCCTGAACAAAGCAACAAGTTGATCAATTGGGCACTTGCATCATTGATGGGATTCGCCGAGCAATGCACCACTCCACTCTGTTGGTTCACATTAAACACCAACACTGATGTAAACACTTGGGTTGCTAGCTACTCAACCTAGGTGCTGGTCAAACATGATGAAGGAGGCAGGGGAGCTAGGTTGGCAAGGATGGAAGTTAGTGGTGTGCTCTAGCAAGATGAAGGTGGTAAAGGTCAAATAGTGATCAAAACCTAGCACAGTTACAGAGCAAGGTTGAGGGAGAGGTCTGGTTCCTCTGTTTTGATTAAAGAAGGAAGAATGGGGAAATGCAATCTACTCCCCTATTGAAAGGTGGGAGGAGTATTTAGAAAAAAATAAAATAAAACCAAAACAACATAGTTTTAAGTATTAAAGGGGAGTAGCTGAATTTTGAGGAAATGAAAAAGAAAAAAAATAGAAGTAAAAACAAAAACACATAATGCCAATTTGATACATAATATTTTCTAGTTTTTGATTAAAAATTTGCCATTCACAACTAAAGAGAGAAAAACAAGCATGTTTAGGAAATTTAGAGAAGGACAATCCATGAAGTAACTTGATTTATTTATTTTTAAAGATTGGGGAATAATCCAATAAAATAGGGAGAATTTCATTTTAAATGCTAAACAAGTAAGTCAGTACTTTTAAGACTAGTAACACTTCTTAGAAAATATAAATATAATTAATTAGTGTTGTCTAAGGATTACAACTGTGAAATAATTAAAAAAAGATTATTGAATAAAATTATTTAATAAAATCTCTTCACAAACATTTCACAAATCCATTACTTGTAAATTTTAAATATTCATAATTTGGAAAAGAAATCCTTATAACAATTGTATAGTAAGAGATTTAGGTATTACAAAATCCTACTCTCTTCAAAAAAATTCATCCTTAAATTCTAAAAATATATTAAACAATAAGAATGGTAGGGTTGATGGGGATAAAGGACATTCTAGCTACATTTGATGTGCAAACTATGGTTCAAAATAAGAATGAAAGAAAGAGGGCATAGACCCCAAAGATAGTGACATTTGATTCTTTCACCTAAATTGAACTAAAAGGAAGGTCATTTTACATATCTTGAATTTTGTTTCAGTTCCCAAACCCCCATAATTCATTTCCAAGTATGTTAAAGATAAAAAAAAAATAGTTTTGAAGCATCATAAGACATATATACATATAAACATAGATAATAAAAAAAAATTCAATACAATTAGTACCAAAACATAATTATAGGAACAAAATAATTTTAGCAAAAACACTGGTATTTATTATTCAGTATCTAAATATAACTCATTTTAAAACTATAAAATCATGCCAATTGTTATATTTTTCTCTTCTAATGAGCTTTCATAACTTTGATCATGATTTATATACAATTTCTTATCATTTCATTATGTAAGTTACATGTAGTTAGTTTGAATTCTTTTGGGGCATCTGATCCATCTCTCGCATACATTCTAATATAATTATGTTTGATGGCACATATAAAGGATATATAATGTGTGACATGCATTACTCAATTAGCATATGAACGTTTATTTTTAGCATAAAAATAATTTGACAATAAAAAAAGGTTCTGACTAAAATTAACAACTTGATTTATTTGTTTGAAAATAATGTGGACAAAGTTGAACATCTCATATACTTTTGGTGTGCAACAAGAAGATTGAATAATCCAATTTTTATCCAAGAAATATATTCTTCTCTTTAATTAGTCTAATATTTTTACTTAAATAAATAATCAATAAATATAGATATATTTCAATCCACAACTTTTTATGTATTATTAAGTTCATTTTGATTGATAACTTTTTATTGTTTGTAATATTTTATGTATTTTCAATTACTACAAAAATAAAACCAAAAGAAATTTTCTTCGCTAAAATTTTTTTTGATTAATAACTTTGTATTATTATTAATTTTTTTATGTATTAACAATTACTGAAAAAACTCAAAAGAACTTTTAAAACTAAAATTATATAATAAATACTATTAAATATTTTTTAATATTATAAAAGATTAAGTAGTATTTGACTTTAAATTTTATATAGAGTATTTAAGATTGAATTGCATCATGGGATCAAATTTGATCAAGAATCCCACCCCAGATTTAGATCTATAATTTAAATCCAAGCATCGATTTTGATATTTAAATGATATGAATTTTTATGATCTATTTTCTCATTTTATTGAAATCTGTTTTTAAAAAATTAAATATAAATATATTTTGATTGGATATATTTTGTGTGTAAATTTGACTTTTATTCATATGATATAAATTCATAGTTTGATTTGAAACATTTTTTATAATTAATTTTATCAAACATGTAAGCAACATTAGAGAATTTTTTCTTTCGAATTGCCAATCTCATGAAAAGTAATTACCTTCTATTGGAAATTAACGTACATAAAATAATAAGAAATAATTTTTATTTCAAATATATTTTTCATGTTTTCTTGTAAATATTTTCACAATTTAGTTATAAGGTTAAATTTAATTGTTGCATTGTATGCACCTCCAATAATCAAGTAAGTTGTGAACAATTTTTTTAATTCATTTTAGTCAATACTTGAGTAAAATTAGCTCATCCATTAATATATTATTGAATGCTGATCTAGAATAACAAATTTAATAAAATTCTTATTGGATCTAATTTTATTAGATATATATTGTTGACAGTGGATTTTGGTTCTAGGCCAAACTCCAGCCAATGGAGGATTCTTTTCGACTCTCAAACTGTACTCTAGTTGCAAACACTGTAAATGAATGCATAGGGCAAGAAGAAGGGGAGGAGCAGCAAAGAACACAGAGCTTTTAAAATGGTTTGACCGAATCTGGACAGAATCGGTCCCTACATCCATGGTAATGTATTGATTTGAATATTTTTATAGAGTTTCAATATAGTGACTTCGGTCCTCCTCCTAATGTTCATCTCCTTCTTTCTATTTATAGAGGAGAAGAGGATACAATTATTATTTTACATGCAGTATATCTATTACATCAAATATTTATTACACAAGATAGAATAGATTGACTAAAACCCTACAAATCGGCTTTTGCATATTGTCTTTTGCAAATGGGCCCCAATGGCCATATCTGTAAAATGGCAGTGTAAGTTATTCGTTGGCTTTATGCTCGACCTGAGTGAGTTTATGGCAAGGGAGGACTTTGTCCTAGTGAGCTTGAGCTCGTTCACTGAGGAAGGCATTGGCTTGTGACCTTGAGCTAGTTTGATTAGCAAGCTCGAGTCTTCAGTGAACTATAGTCTCTTTAGCGAGCCATGGCTTCTCATACAGTGAGCTTGCTCCTTTTGATAGACTTGGCTCCTTCTAGGCCTTTTCCAGCCCACTTCGTAGTGCTGAATTCTACCAATCACACTAGCCCCCAACTCTTAACTCGTTTCATGGGCTGGGAGTTGAAATTTGCTGGGGGGTCATTCATTCATAGAATTCCATTCGATCGAAGTCTTCATCGAATATATCATTTTATCTATTTTAGGCCATGCCCCCTGCAATACGTGCTTCATGATTATTGGTAAGTCAGTCTCATTCTTTTCCGAGGCAATAAATGAAAATGGTTGGGAGATTCATCTAGACCCTTTGGTAAGTCTAGGCTTGGTTCTATTTAATGTAGGAGAAGTTTCTTTTGCTCCTTCATCAAGTAAACAATGAATATCCTAGATAAGTCTCCCTTACTTCTGGCATTTCATCTTTCTGTCATGGTGTGTATGGCTTGCTACATAAGAAGCTTTGAAGATAAAACTTTTCTGGTAACATGGAGGGATCACATACGAATCTCAGATTATGTCCTCATGGCTTTTTCATGAGGTTTTTGCCCCACCGGCTCTTCCTGCCATTTCTTGAGTTGATTTCTTTATGAATCAGGAGAGGAGCTGTGGCCAAGAAGATTATGGAGTAATAATGCTCATTCCCTCTTTGGTTGATGGAAGTTTTCCCCATGACGGCTTTTATTCTCTGCATCCTTCTTGCTGGCTCATACTTTGACTCTTTCCTATTTGTATTCTGAGTTTTCTGATGTAATTTTACCTCACTGAGGCTTTTTGATGAATAAAATATTCTTTTGCAATTTCTGTGTGCTATTCTTAACTTTCTACATTCCTTAGATAATAATGCAAACTCTTGTGGTTTGTGATGAAATACTCAAATAGCCAATAAGCCAAACTCCCTTGTGAGCAATAGGCATGAGCGAACCATCTCACAAATAAATATATATTATATGAGCAAATCACATAACTAACAGAAAGTTACACAAGAGCTGCAAACACCAGGTGGCATGAGAGCTGCAAACATTTGGTCACATGACAGCTATGAATCATTGTAGTCTTGTTGCCTTAGGCAAATAATCAGGTCAATTTTTATGCCTCAATGAGCACATAGCTATGTTAGCATTGCAATTTTATTTTGAGCATCTCCATGCCTCAGCGAACCTGTAGCTCAATTGGTTAAGTGAGTTTATTTTGAGTGTCTCCATGCCTCAGTAAGCTCATAACTCAACTGGTTAAGTGAGTTTGTTTTGAGCATCTCTATGCCTTAACGAGCCCACAGCTCAGCAGGTTAAGTGAGTTTGTTTTGAGCATCTCTATGCCTCAGCGAGCTCGCAGCTGAACTGGACCAAAGGTCACAGTTGAATAATGAGTTTCCAGGATAAGCCCCAATGCCTTAACTTGAGAGCTGGCAACCTCGTCAATCCATCCCCAGAATAAGCTCTGGGGGACTTTAAAGAGTCACCCAAGTTCCTTGAAAGAGTTAACCGCATGTCAGCTGCGAGGATTACAAACATTTGTTAGTGAGAAGTAGATTAAAGAGAGATGATGACAATAACACCAAGCCAATCGGCAAACTATTTTCAACAAGGACAAAGGAAAGTATTCATGTTAAGTCTTGATTTTTAATATACATTGTCAATGTATAATTCTAATCGAGCCCCCCAGCTTATGGCCAGCATCTCGCTGGGGATGCTGAGATCACTGCCCTGCAAGCCATACGACATACTCCTTTAGGCAGCCTCTTTTGATTAGGTCTTCAATTGTGTTCCTAAAGGCCTGGCAATTTGAGGTTCTGTGGTTGGCTTCATCATGATAAGCACAAAACTCTTCTTGGTTCCTTCACCTATAAGGGATCCTAGAGGGGGCAGGTGTCCCGAAGTTCTCTCTCTCCCTTTCTGTCACGAAAATCCTATCTTAGGAGTCCGATAGGAGCTGCATTGCTCATGGTGATCTGAATGTTGAGGTCGCTCGCCTCTAGGCCTTTTAGACTTCCTTGTGGTTCAGTCGGCAGAGTGATCACCTTGGTCTACATTACCCCTCTTCTTGGTGTGGGAGGAGCTATCTTTCTCATCCTTTTTATTAGACTTTCCCAAGCCAAAAATCTTTTCCCACTTGACCTGCTTAGCAGCTCACTCATAAAACTTAGAAAGATCCTTTACTAGGGACTTCTACAAGCTTTTGTATAGCTTTCCATCTTTGCGGAGTCCCGCGAAGATCGTTGCCAGCATGGTTTCTTCAAATGGATTCTCCACTGAATTGGCTTCTAGCCTGAACCTGGCAATGTAGTCCTTTAGTGACTCATGCTTACACTAGAAGATCATAGCGTGATGACAAGGGGGCATAAGCTGTCTCTTCAGCACTTGATACTAACTAATGAACTTCTGTTGACACTCTTCCTAACTGCCAATCGAGTGAGCTGAAAGGCTTTTAAACTAGGCTCGGGGTACACCTCCCAACGTAGTCAGGAAAACTCAACATTTGACCAAAGGATCAACCATTTGTGAATCCATCTGAACATTGAATGCATCTAGATGGTCAAATGGATTGGAGTCTCTGTTATACAACAAAATTGTGGGGGCCTAGAGCTTGAGGGGGAGAGCCCAAGCCTCGATTTCCTTGGAGAGTGGCGACTTTTCTTTATAGTGAGCTCGGTCATTCAGAGCTTGAAGGTGCTCTTCTAGCTGAATCATTTTTTGGAATAACTTTTCAACCAATAGGTCTAGTGTCCCAGAATGTTGACTGGAAGATTGCTGGATTCTTTGGTCTTCATGGTCGTGAGAGTTGGGACTTGGAGTTTGCTCTTATGAGTAGCGATTTGGAGAGTTTTCCTAATTGGTGTTGCCCAAGCGTCCAACTTGCTACTGTTGGTGAACATTCATGGGTGTTGCGGTCTCCACCTACCTTTGCACACCTTATGCCAGTATCGTGACTAATCTAGTCAATTCTCCCATCTTATTTTCCAATTTTTCCTAGCACTGGAGGCAAATCTGCACTCCACCAGTGCCATTGGCAATGGCAACAGGTTGAACAGAACTAGCTGGGGGCAAGCCAACGATAGCACCGATGACGGGAGCATTGGAGGAGTCTGTCATAGACACATGACCTCCCAAGGATTAATCAATGCATTTGAAGCTCTGGTGGCTCTTCCCTTGGCCATTATAGTAGAAAAAACAAACCAAAGAATAGATGAAGTCCCACTAGGCATGCCAAAATGTTAACAATGGATTTTGGTTCTGGGCCAAACTCCAGCCAACGGAGGATTCTTTTCGGATCTCAAATCATATTCTAGTTGCAAACATAGTAAATGAATGCAAAGGGTGAGAAGAAAGGGAAGAGCAGTAAAGAACACAGAGCTTTTAATGTGGTTCGGCTAAATCTGGGCAGAACTAGACCTTATGTCCATGATAATGTATTGATCTAAATATTTTTATAGAGTTTCAGTATGGTGGCTTTGGTCTTCCTCCTAACGTTTATCTCATTCTTTCTATTTATAGAAGAAAGGAGGATACAATTATAATTTTACATGCAGTAAATCTATTATATCAAACATTTATTGTACAAGACAAAACAAAATAACTAAAACCCTACAAATCGACCTCTGTAGATTGCCTTCTGTAAATGGGCCCCAATGGTTATATCTGTAAAATGGCAGTATAAGTTATTCGTTAGCTTTATGCTTGACCTCAGTGAGTTTTGGAGAGGGGAGGACTTCATCCTAGTGAGCTTGAGCTCATTCACTGAGGATGTCACTAGCTTGTGACCTCGAGCTGGTTCGGTCAGCGAGCTGTGGCTTCTTGTATAGTGAGCTCATTCCTTTTGACAGACTCGGCTCCTTCTGGGCCTATACCAGCCTATTTCATAGTGTCAAATTCTACCAATAACATATATGTAAGCGTAAAATTATTCCTTTGAATTTACAACCCTTGAATTTAAAATTAGTTTGTGTTTCCATGAACGAAACTGCTTAAATTTTACATTATTAGAAAAGTTCAAAACTAAACTTGATATAATTATATATATTTCCGATTAAATAATATACTTTAACTTAATAATTTTTTTCTATGTGAATGCACGGGACAAATCTAGTACCTTTGGTAAGAATCACAAGCTCAAATTATTAAATACTAAGTGAAATTGCTCATGTTATATCATCACGAAAGGAATTTGTAACTTTGCATTTTTTAACTAAGCGTGCTACTTAATTTTTTGTGCAGAATTTATAGTTTTATTTTTGCAGAGTTTATAATCCTTTTGCTGGAGAATTTACACACAAGTGCAAGGCTTGATTAATAGTGGGGTGGCCCAAGTCCCTCCAATTTTTTTTTATTTTTTATAATATGCTTATTTGACACTTAAAAATGTTAAACAGTTACACTTAGCCTTTCAAAAAAAAGAGACATTTTTTAGAAACAACCTTAAATTGTTTTATAAATAAAATGTGAAACTTAGAATTTCTATGTGAAATACTTACATGTTTTTTTTATTTGATTTTTGTTTCTTTCTCTCTTAATTCTGATAGAATAAAAATTACATTTATTCATAATTTATTAAAGCATCCCTCAACCACTCCTGGAGAGCAAAAAGTTGTAAAAATTCAAATATTTGCTAAAAAAAAAAATCCATGCAAAGCTTGGGTCTTTCCATTTCATATAATTTTTGTATGTAGCAACTTAAGTAAGTGCTTAGTCCTTGTTATAGGCATAAATGAGATAAAAGTGAAAAAATGCAAGTGGAAGAAAATTTACATTATAAAGAGGAGCAAAATAGAATACAACCTAGTGAATGCAGCAGCTAGGGCTTTAATTAACTACACATTGCTTAAAACCATGTTGGAATATGAGTTACTTTCACAGTAGTGTTAGCTATATTTGCCTGCTAGCCTCCTGAACCACTAGACCTATATGTATCAATTCTCAAGTCTTCATTCTTCAATTGAACATCTACCTGCATGATGTACATGGTGTAAGATTGCGATAAGGTACTGGGACAATGAGGAAAAGAAACACAATATCCCCCAGAAGACTGAAGATAATTCATGAGTCCAATAATATGTAGTCAAATAAGTCTAAATTTCAAGGATTAACAAACACAGAACCAAAAAAAAACATAGAGGAATATCATCATTAAGTTGTACATTATTTCAAATTAGATGATAACTACTAGATCTATGACAACTTATCATAAAAATCAATGAAAATCAAATTTAGATGTCCATTTTCAAGATTCTATGCCATGTCCTTACCTACTCTCACCTCCAAAGTGCAGTATTCATCAGCATCATCCATATGAAGGATCAAATGGCTGCTGATAGCTCTCATCATATAGATTTCCAAGCCACCATGCTGCAATTATGTTAAGACTAGTTCCTAAGGTGAGATAGAGCAAAAGAAATCACTTCGAAGCAATATAATATGGTTTGCACTAGAACAAAAATATCAAAGAAACAAAAGGAAAATAAATGCCTAATAACAATTTCTACTATAATTGTAGTTATCTTCACCATATAAGGATCCAACTTTTGATTGAGAATTATCAAATGCAGATGTCTTGAAGTCTTTTTTTGCAACCAAAATTACAAAAAGAAAATCACAACTAGAGCTAAAGGAACACCAAAGAGCTGGTATACACAACTTCAAGGATATATTTCAAATCCTCCTTTGTTTTCAAAAAAATTGAGTGCTCCGCCAAATATATTTACATTCATTGGCCTTCCAAGGAATGCTAACAATAGACAATTCTTCATCTGTATTTGTAGCACCATCAACAACCTGTCAAGATTCACCAACCTAATTAACAGAATATTCAGTATATGAGATCATAGATCAAGGGATATATGCATTTTTTCTTAACACCACCAGTTTGTGTGGCACTTAATGAGCACCCTTCAACCCCTTCTCCAACCTGATTATGCCTACTATGCGACATCTCCCTCTTATGCCCGAAAAAGAACTGCATAACAAGCCAAATGAATTCATGGAATAATAATAATAATAATAATAATAATAATAATAATAATAATAATGGTACAACAGAGTGGATACCTCATTTGAAGTGGTATTAGATGATAATGCTCCATCGCCTACAAATTAGACTCCATGGAATCTCATTCAAGTGCTTATGTTTCATAGCAAACACAATGTGGCAACAAGGGATGCCACAATGCATATACTTGTAGCATGTGCAAGTTAACATTTTGTCCACCGTGTTGAATGTCATCTCCAAATGCATGTGTGTTGCATGAACTTCCCTATATTGTAAATTACAATGGTTAATAATTCAGCTCTATGTTCTACTCACTAGATTCCCCAACTTCTTTATGGAAGAGCGAGTATGCCTTTGTAGTATATACCTATGAAGTAGACCTGCTCATGGGTCAAATAGGCTAAGCTTGGGCCAAAGCCCATAGGATATAATGGGCTTTGAGTCTAAGCCCAAGCCTAAGCCCAAATAATTTTAAGCCCATTTACAAATCAAGACCTAGGCCTATGAGCATGGGCAAAATCTAAATGTAAGCCTATGGATCTAATAACTGGAATCCTCTATTCACTAAAAACAATATAGGAAAAAACGATGAACTATTTGAGTGTAAAATATAATTAGGTCTACAAAATAGTAAAATAATATTTTTTATATTTTATTTTAATTAAAATAAAAATAAAAATTTTATATTAATTATTGCAGACAATAACATTTATTTTAGATTCTAGTTTCATTTTTTGATACACTTAATAAGAGCTAATATTAATGAAAAGCTTGCTATTAGAAGTGTATTTAATATGAAAATAACTTTAGGATAATGAAAGATTTGAGTAGTTTGGAGAAAATATTAAATATTTAATTTTTTGTGATGTCATTTAAAAAAAAATTATGAAAAGTCTTGATTGAGGTTGGTTTTACTATTTATTTTTAGACTTGGATGGTAAAATTTGGCATTATCATAATAATAACAATTTCAACATAGCAATTACTTTTTTTTTTCCAATTTACTCTCTTTTTTAGCTTCCTTAAATAGTATATGTGTTTCCACTTATTTCATCCATCTCTTGTAATATCAGGAACTAAAACAAAATTCAATATTAGAAGATTAACTTAGTATAATTATACTTAAATAAGATCTACAAACAAAAAAAAACTAAAATTTTCCATCTTAAAGTTTATGATGAATTTATTTATAAGTGACCAAAAGGTGTTGACTTAAATGACAAGAGAATTTGTCACTTTTTTTTTTTATTGTCTTCAGTTCAAATTTGATAGGAAGCTGTAATGATATTAAATTTATATTAATTCACTAATCCCAGCATAGATTAATTTACTTGGATCAATTCAAAAAAAAAAATTACTACCAAAACTCAAAACCTTTTTTGACAAATATATATATTCAAAGTGACATAAAGTTGTAAGAATATCAAATTTCTACAAATTCATTAAACCTAATATACATTTGTTTTTTTTTAAATGACAACAACATTTATTTTAGATTCTAATATTTATTTTTTTACTAAAAATGAAAAGCTTGTGACTATATAGTCAATTTCATTAAATAATGTTATCTTCTATAAGGATATTTATCTTATAGTATAACTTATTATATACTATATTTTGTTTTTTTTTTAAAAAAAAACTTACATACACAATGCATTACAATAATTATTAAAATAATATTTGAAATATTAAATCAATTAATTTTGAATTATTAGTGAAAAGTTTTTAGAAATTTTTTATAAATGTAATTAGGAATTGGGCTTGGGCTTGAGCTTAACCCAAGTTAAACTTAGGCTTAGCCCATAATGTACAAAGGCCCAACCCATTTGATAGACTTAAGCTCATAACCCAACATAATGAATTGGGCCAATGGCCTATTGGGCATAACCTAATAAGCCCCCAGGCCTTCAAGCCGATAAACACCTCTACTATGGAGCATGTCTCTCTATATAGCCCAAAGAAGAATTAATAATAGGTTCTTGATATCAAAACTTGAAATTTACCATCAACTCGTTGTTCCTAAACTCCAAAAGTCCACACTCTTAGTGGTGTATGAAATCAATCTCTGTGTCATGGGAATTAACAAATGAGATAATAAACCCATTTATAGACTCACACCTTGAAGTAGTCCTTATGCCTACAAAGAACTCTCTTCCCAAGTATGCAGTGGCCCACAACTTTTTCCTTCCATACATCCATTGTAACCATTCATTTTCATGCAAGTTGAAGTCCTGAACAAAGCTACTTCACATTTCCTTAAACTGATTTTCATCAATATTAGCATAAATACAATCAAAAAATTTAGATTGAACAACTAGATTTGGGAGGTTGTTTGTTACATTCCTTTCTATATGTCATGAACAAAATCGATGAGTTGCATATGGGAAAATGGCTTCGATAACTTTCCTCATTTCCATATCTCCATCAATGACAACATCACATGGCATGTTAGAGCTCATTGACTCATTAAATGCCTCCAACAACCACTTATATCTTACCTCTGTCTCAATTACAAGAAGTGTAGTCACAAAAATTGTATTCTGTCTATGATGGTTAAGCCCTAAGAAAATCACCAATGGTTTGCTGTACATATTTTTCTTATATGCTATATCAAAACACAACACATCATAAAAATATAGATAGTCTTGCCTACATTGGTGACACAAGTTAGCCTTGTGAATGATTTGAGGTGGTAAACATGCTCAATTTAACATAAAACTTTGTCAAAAATCAAGCATTATATGGAGGCCTTGTGGCTCAAATTTGAAAGCAATCCAGCTTGTGTACTAATTTTTTTATTTTTCCCCATTTCAAGGGTATTTCTATAATTTTAGCAGGGTTTGCTTGTCCAATGCAAGTCAAAAAGCACATGGTCATGTTCCTTGCATTTTTTATCTTTGCGTCCATATAAAATGGCACAAAATCTCCACCCAGAGCTTTAAGAAAAGGCCATATGTCAACTCATGAAAAGTATGTCTAATCCTAGCAGATGGCCTTTTGCTTAGAATCCTCTTTAGGGGGGAAGTGTAAATAGCTTGTCGGGTACTCGGTCGGGGGCACCTTTAAGGCCTTGTTGAGTGTTTCCTCGAGGCTTGTTGGCACTTAGTCTAGGGGATATAAAGGAGTGTGTTGGCTTGAAGCCTCCCCTACACACTCTAATCTATGTAATAAGGC
>JANHAO010013814.1:0-15642 GCA_026873985.1 Saraca asoca | reverse complement strand
CGGTGATGGAGAAAATGAGAGGGAAATTGAAATGGATGCAAGATTTGGAAAGGATCTGTATTGTAACTTTCTGGAGAGAAGCTGACGAAGAAGATGGCTTCTGGAGAGAAGACTTGGAGGATAAAAATGAAAGAAAAAAAGGCCATAAGCTTTCAGCTCGCCAGATGCTACTCCAAGTAGCGTTTCAAAATAAGCTCGAAGCTAATGGAATAAGTTCGTTTATCAAATAAAACTATTTAGTCAAATAAACTATAAACTAACTTATTTGTCTGACCAAACAGAGTGTTACATCCACCCTTTTTAAGTATTTCACTTTTCAAATTACCTTATTTATAATTTTAAATATTTTTTTTAAAAAAATAGTCTGACCTTGTATATTTAGCGGACAAATCAAATGAAACAACAGTGATTTTATTAGGAGTCCATCTCTTATGAGATTGAATATTTTAATCATTAAAATTTTTATCAAATTTTTTATTTTTTATTTAATTAATTTATTTGATATTAAGAAATCTAATAATAAAAATATCCCATTCTTAAAAAGAGGTTGAATTTCCTATAAAATTGTCCATAAAAAATGTGATGACATTTAATATGTAGACAGGATTAATATAAAATAATAATAAAGAAGAAAGTGGAATAACCTAGCATTTTGTTTTCTCGTATATACAAAATTTTTTAATTTAGTAACTATTTAATTTTTATTCTAAATTTATTTCTCTATACATTCATTTTCATCTACCTAAATCTTCATTCATCTATTTCACAATTTATTAATTAAAATGATAATGTGAAAATTTAAAATATGATGTGATTCTAATGCTTGTGATGTGAGGACACTAAATATGATTATACATAAGGACAAAATTTACATAAATTAAAATAATATTATATTAAATAATAAAAATAATAAAATTAAAGTGTTTGTATTATGTCCATTATTTTTTAAATATATTTGATGAATAAAAAATTTTAATTGAATCAAATTAAATTTATTAAAAATTAAATTAGCATCAAATTAAAATTTTTTATGGTAAAACATGTTTTAGTCCAATTTCTAAAGTAGGATATTTAGAAAAATAGTTAAAAAAGAGGTGTATTTAGGTCAAAAAGCCCGCCAATATGTAGCCCCATGTACGTGAGGCCCAAGTTATGGATGATGTAATAAACAGGTATAACGTAAGGCCCAAGTTGAGAACGTCAGTAAGAATCTGTCAACGCCATGAAAATCCATTTCTAGCTGGAGAAGAATCTGAACGTGGAGAACGAAGAATCTGATCGTAAAACGCTAATAACACCCCCAGATTCTGTTCTCTTTGATAGCAATTAAATTTCAGAGCTCCAAGGAACTGTAACTGTCTGTCTTATTACCTAAAACCCTAAATCCCTCGCACTCGTCTGGTCTCGCCCCAACTTCTGAATCTCCCAATTGCAACCAGAGGTAAGCTTGCCGTTCATGAATGAATTGGTTTTAGTAGTAGATTTGTTTCCCTGAATCTTCTTCATCTGATCTCAATGTATGTTTGTTTTCTGATTCTCAGAAAATGCTGGCTAAGGATGACGCCGCTGATAAAGAGAAGTGCTTGGAGCTGTTTTTGAAGCTCGGTTTAGACGAGCGCACAGCCAACAACACCATTGCTAACCACAAAGTCACTACCAATCTTACTGCTGTCATTCATGAGGTATTGAATTTTGTTTTCTATACCCATAAAATTTGATTAACGAATTGGAAAGGGATGGCTTTTCTAAATTAACCATTTTTGGTATTAAATATTGCTTTGATTTTTTTGGTGGGTTTTTAGGCTGGTGTTACTGATGGATGCAGTCGAACTGTGGGAAATCTCCTTTATACGGTAAGTCAGTTCTCCGCCATGCTTTATTATTGAAAAATTAAATCCGCGTTAGAGAGAAATTGTGGGAAAAAAGTTAACATTTTTTTTTTGTCACTTTGTGTATCGGCAGAATCAGCTAGAACATTCATGTTTGAGTGTGCTTGGCATGGCATCTTATTTAACGTGAATCGTTGTTGTTTTTATTATTATTTTTTTTTTAAAGTAAGGATTGTACATATCAATATTTGTATTTTTGGCATGGTTCTTGAAACAGGTTGCTACAAAGTACCCGGCAAATGCTTTAGTGCATCGCCCAACATTGCTGCAGTACATTGTTTCATCAAAGGTGAGATCATTAGTGCTAATTGCTATCTGTGAATATTAATTCAATTGAATTGGCTTAACTTTATATATATATATATATATATTGTAATTAATCTTGCTAAGAAATTTTTGCAGATAAAAACGACTGCTCAGTTAGATGCAGCACTATCCTTTCTTTCTGCTACGGCATCAGAGAATCTCGATTTAAAAACATTTGAAGAATCTTGTGGTGTTGGTATGATAGAAACAACTTCCTGTCATATGTAATTGAACTTGTTCAATACTTAATTTGATTGTGAGGTTATTCTGTATGGTAGTACTTGCATGCTCAAGTTCATTGAGGGGGCTTTTTCATCTATCACTACTGCTATTTGCGTTTTGGTTTTTATTGCTTTCCACTTAGATAGAGTGTCAACTTTGAGTGTGAAATTCCTATGTTCCCTTCCTGAGCTTAATTGATGTGTCTGAATTCTTAAATGCATGAACAGGTGTTGAGGTTTCAATAGAAGAAATAAACCAGACTGCCAATGAAGTTTTCAAAGAGAATAAGACTTCAATTTTGGAGCTACGCTATCATACCAATGGTATGTATGCAGTTTTGGCTTCTCATTGAATCTAAAAATTTAACCCTGTACTTGCTTTAAATCTGGAATTTTTGGTTTTAAAAGTTATTTGAGTTTTTAGATACTGTATTATAAATTGCTGTCTTCATATTTTAACCTGGGATAGCCTTTTATACATATTCCAATAGGCAAGTGTTGTCTTCTGCAAAACATGAGTTGAGTCAAACTTTCAATAACCAAGCTTCTTACTAGGATTCATGAGCTCCAGACTTTGCTATATAGGCAAAATTAGACCTTGCGTAAAAAGGTTAGTGTCAGGACAGGTCCAGAAAAGATGCCATCTTGCTGTCTGGTCACACATATAACAACTTTATCTCTAGGTTTTCAACATTCAGATTTTAAAATGTGGCAGTTCAAGTTGATGCAGGGAAATCTGCTAATAGTGTAATATAGAATGCTTGTATCCAATTTACCACAAATAGTAATTCATAAACGAAGATAATGCCCATGACCTTTCAGTAAAACTGTTCTCATCTTTCTTGCAATCCTGAATTTTGGCAAGTTACCAATGAAAGCTTCTTTTAGATAAAATAATCATCTGGTCCTGCAAATGGCTTGCACTCCAATGTAATCAGAAAGTAGAGATGTTTTAGTATCTGCTGCATGGAATATACTTGTAGTTATGACCTGAATTGGAACCTCATTGAATCAATAATCTCTTTGAAGTTGACATTTTGGTCAACACTCTAGTTGTAATAAATGTACTAGATAAGAATTCCTTCCCTGGTTCCAACTTTCTCTAAATTTTTCTGTTGCACTCAAATGTAATCAGCAAGTAGAAATGTTTTAGAATTTGCCACATGGAATATACTTGTACTCATCTCCTGAATTGGAACCTCTGTCAATCAATGATCTCTCTGAAATTAACGCATTGGTCAACACCATATTTTATAACAAACATACTAGATAAGGATTCCATCCCCGACTCCATCTTTCTTCTCTACATAAGGCTGAGAAATGATCACACACAGATATTGAAGTGCCACCCTAGATCTCATCACTGAGATTTCTTGTAGCTAAATTGCTCCCTGGAAGTTACATGTCTTTGTAAGCCTGAGAAGCACATATATGGACATGGGAGATGACACAGACACAGCCACACGACAAAAATCTAAAAATATGAGGACATGACATAGTGTAGATATATGTATAAAAATCATATAAATACATAATTATTTAATATATCTATGCATAAGAACATTAGGAATTTTATGAATACCTCTTCCTAGTACGTCTTAAATCACCTTTAGAAGCTGTGTAAAAAGTGTCAAGTATTGAATTTGAATGCTTTGAGTTTTTAGATCTGCTTTGTATAGGTGTTGAAGAATTATGGAGTGTCTTACACAAGTGGTGAAGTGTCCAGCATGTGCCAGACAGGAACCTGGCTTGTTTTTTGAAGTATGTGCTTCATAGATATAATCTAATGTGTATAAAGTGTAGTTAACATTATTATGCAGCATGACATAAATAAGGGTATGATATAATTGTTGAAAATCAAACAACACCTGCAAAAGGAGTTGTGCTGCAATTATGAGAAGCCAAATATATCTATAATTGATCATCATTCATCAAAGGCTGTTCTCATTTTTTTTTTAATTTTTATAAATTTTAGTTATTATTTTAAAATACATTATGGTTTTAGAATTGTGCATGATTTGGATACTGATAGTTTAATAATATGACGGTGCAGTCTCTTCCTGTGGAATTAACTGAGATGAAGTTTGGAGTTCTTCATTTGCATGCCATCCTTTATGAGCTTTCTTCAGTTCATTCTGTGCTATATGAATCCTAGCGACTTGACCTCTTTAAAATTTATATGTCTTTTGGATGATTTATTTATATATTGATGCATTTCCTTGTTAATGTCTTTTTTTTTTTTTTAAAAAAAAAAAATTTACATTAAAGGTGAACCTTGGCATTTTTTTTGTCTTGTCAGTTGGTGAGTTATTGGGGCATGTGCGGAAGAGGCATCCATGGGCTGATGCAAAAATTGTCAAGGTGATGATAGTTAATATAGTGCATAATTGGTTTATTTAAATTGAATATAGTTAATCTTATTTCTTGTTCTCTTCTATGAATCTGGCAGCAACTCATTGATGCAAAATTATACGAGTTACTTGGAGAAAGGACAGCTGCAGATGATGAAAAACCTGCAAGAAAGAAGAAAGAGAAGCTTGCAAAAGTAGAGGTAAGTTTAGTTCCAATGTTATTTACCTTTTTATGACATGGCTGAAAATTTTTCTGAAATTATATTTTTATGCTTACGTAGGATAAAACAGCACCTGTTCCAACTCCAGAAAAGCCATCAGAAGAAGAACTGAATCCATTTTTGATATTTCCTAATCCAGAGGAAAATTTGAAGGTATATTATTAATAATTGCTTTCTGCAAGATTAATTGTTGCATTTGTAATTGTATTATGTCTTGTTGTGAACTCATACCTAGATGTTTTAATGTGCTTCTGTTATACAGAGTCATATTTAACCTATTGGTTATTCATGATTCTTTTTTATGATAGTATACACGTTGTGCTTTGCTTTTCAAGTATATTAAACCTATAAGCTTTGGGATATTTCCATTCAAGATTTTCAAATAAATTTTCTTCTGGTTTTAAGTTTCTATTCCAATTAGATTAATTCTGCTACATTTCATGTTATCAGGTGCATACTGAAGTACCTTTTAGTGATGGGAGTATTTTGAGATGTTGCAATACAAAAGAGCTTCTTGACAAACACTTAAAAGCAACCGGTGGAAAAGTTTTGACCCGGTTTCCACCAGAACCAAATGGATACTTGCATATTGGTCATGCCAAGGTATGCATATGTTTATGATAGCTACCCTTGTAATGCTGCGGACCATATACTTTGTTTCTTTAGTAACTGAGTTATTGCTCAGGCAATGTTTATTGATTTTGGCTTGGCGAAAGATAGAGGTGGAGGTTGCTACTTGAGGTGAGTATACTATTTTTTTTTTCTATGGTTGTCTATTTAGAACGTTGAACATTTATTATATTGAAGTATAAAATGTTTTATGATCCCTTCATACATTTGAGATATTAGTATGTCATGCTAGCTTCCTTTTCCATCAAACTTTTCTTATGTTTGGCCATTTAAAGCTTCCCACCGCTCTTTGTGGAGAAACATACTTGATCATCCTGTTGTCCTTGAGTTTGATCATTTAGGGATCTTCCAGGTATGATGACACAAATCCTGAAGCAGAAAAGAAAGAATATATTGACCACATCCAAGAAGTTGTTGGGTGGATGGGTTGGAAACCATTCAAGGTATGATGTTTGTTGTTTTGCATTGAGGTAGCATCTTGTATTTTTTTTTTTTCTATAGTTTTTTTAACAGTTTCTTGCTTCGTTAGATTACTTATGCCAGTGATTACTTCCAAGAACTGTATGAATTAGCAGTGGAGCTTATAAGAAGGGGCCATGCATATGTTGATCACCAGGTTGGTAAACATGGACACAGTTTATCATTATGAATATTTTAAAATGGTAATCTGTGCCATTAATGGTTTGTCAGTCTTTTCTTTTGTGGGTGGATGTCACACATGTGTGAGCTACTAATTGGCTCCTTCAGAGTTCTGGTAGAATTATTTCATTCAGGATAAGATAATTAACGTGTGTAAACTTTTAGAGGATATAATAATTATGCCTAGTTCTTATTTGAATATATATTGATTGCTAGAAAGACTGAAGTTGTTTACCTAAAATATTATGGTTTTAGACGCCTGATGAGATAAAGGAGTATAGGGAGAAGAAAATGAACAGTCCTTGGAGAGATAGGCCAATTGCAGAATCATTAAAACTCTTCGAAGATATGAGACAAGGTCTTATAGAAGAAGGAAAAGCGACACTTAGAATGAAGCAAGACATGCAGAGTGATAATTACAATATGTATGACCTTATTGCATACCGTATTAAGGTAAGTGCACAATGAGATGTGTTTGATAACTCAAAATTCCCTAGGACTGTAAAATCTGATTGTGTGAATGCTTTTCTGCCTTCAGTTTACTCCTCACCCTCATGCTGGAGATAAGTGGTGCATCTATCCGAGCTATGATTATGCTCACTGCACTGTGGATTCTCTTGAGAATATCACACATTCAGTAAGTTCTCCTAAATTTAATTTTGAGTGACATTACACTTTTAGATATCTACATGTTGAAATTGCCTGAGAACCTAGATTGTATTTTGATAAATCTACAGCCTTAAATTTTTTGGGCTAGATCATGTATGCAAATGCCAAACCTTCCATATTTTATTAGTTACAGAAAAAAAAAAAAAATCACGATGTTGTGAATATTTCTTGGAAATTGCTTAAGTAGTGATAGAGACAACATCAAAGCTTGATGCTTAAATATTTTAGGCTGTGTAAATGGACATTCAAACTAAAACCAGAGCCCATCAAGTGAATGTTTTTGTAAGGAATTGTATATTTTAGTTAATGACAACTAAGTCATTGGCACTCAATCCTTTTGTTTCTATTAATATGGGTGGTGGGGTTTGCATTATATTTAGTTTCTATTTTTCTGATTGATGGTAAGTTTTGAACAAAAATAAGCAAGTTTAAGGATTGCTCATGATTTTTGGAGTATATTCCAAAATCCAAGTTATAGGGAAATCTTGAGACTTCTGAGCCAACAGTGTTACAATGCTTCTGGTTCTGAATCTTTGATATTAAAATTCCAATATTTTTCTTTGGCTGTTGTAAAATACCAATATTTGCCATAACAAAGCTTTTGATTTTACAGTGTTTTATTATTTTATTTTTTTTGGTAGAAATTTTATGGTGTTTAATAATATAAGAACTTGCAACTACTCTTCATTTGTCACTCTTACTTGTTGCAATAAACAGGACTCTTTTTCTTTGTTTTTTATGTCTTGGATTTTTGTTGCACTTTTTGGGTGTTTATGTTGTATGGAAATGTATTTATTTAAGGTACCATTATTGTGCTGAGTGTTTCATTTTCAAGGCTAATATTTGAATATTTTATGCAGCTGTGTACGCTTGAATTTGAGACACGTCGTGCATCATACTACTGGTTATTGCATGCATTGGGTCTTTACCAGCCTTATGTATGGGAATATTCAAGGTTGAATGTCTCAAACACAGTTATGTCAAAGCGAAAGGTGAGGCAAAGGTTTTGAACGTGTCCATACTGAATTTCTTTAAAGTTTTAACTGTCATAGTGCTTAACTTCATTCCCCTAATTGTGCATTGCTGTTAAAGCTAAATCGTCTAGTGACGGGAAAGTGGGTTGATGGCTGGGATGATCCTCGTCTAATGACACTAGCTGGTTTGCGGCGTAGAGGTGTAACTCCAGATGCAATCAATGCTTTTGTTAGAGGAATTGGAGTCACTAGAAGGTAGGATGTCACTACATAAGCAAATACGTTTTTTGTGATATCATTAATGTTAAGAGAGAAAGAATTGTAAAGCCATACTAAACAATATAGCAAATCTATTTATAATGAAAAATACATATATAAAGTAAGGTTACAATAGGTCCATGACTCATTAACCAAATTAGGTCCATAATTAACCTATTTATTAACATTCCCCCTCAAGTTGAAGCATAGATATCCAACATGTCCAGCTTGTTACAAATATCATCAACCGTATTTTTTCGGAAGTGCTTTAGTAAATAAATCAACCAATTGATCTCTAATTCTAATATGTCTCAAATCAATAACTTCTTCCTGAAGTTTCTGCCTAACAAAACGATGATCAACCTCTATGTGCTTTGCTTGTTCATAAAAGACTGAATTTATAGCAATGTGAGTGGCAGCCTGGTTATCACACCATAGCTGCATAGTTCCAAAGGACTCAATCCCAAGTTGACGAAGCGGGTAAGAAATTCACACAAGCTCAAATGTAATATGAGCCCTAGTTTGATATTCAGATTTTGTACTTAACCAAGATATAACAACTTATTTCTTGCTTTTCTAGGACACAAGATTTCCACCAACACACAAGACCCCGAAGTAGATCTTCGATTTATTGGACATTTTGCCCAATTGGCATCAGAAAAACCAATTTATAGGACATCCTGTCCAGTTTACATAAGAAAAACTTTCTACTTTATAGTGGCCAGGATTTTTGTACAAAATTCCATGCCTAGGTGTCTACTTGACATATTTTAGGATCTGCATAGTTGCATCCCAATGAGAGGTTTTTCAAGAATTCATGAACTGACTTACTACACTTACTAAGAAGGCAATGTCAGGCCTAGTGATAGTAAGTTTAATTTCCTCATTAATCATGTGTATCGTTCTAGGTCTTATAGCAATTCTCCATTTTCCAATCCAAGCTTGACATTTGGAATCATTGGAGATCACATGGTTTGGTTCCAAGTAAACCTATTTCATTCAAAAGATCAAGCACATTTTTTGTGTGACAAGAAAGTCCCTTGCTTATTTTGAGCAATCTCGATGCCTAAAAAGTACCGAGGTGCTCCTAGATCCTTAGTCTGATTCAAATTTGAAATACCTAAGTTATCACTGCCAATAATCACAATGTCTAGACAACCAAAAGAATACAACCCAAATCTGAATGTCGATAGAAGACGGAATGATCATGATCACTTTTCTTCATCCAAAATTCCATTATCACATCGCTAAATTTCCGAACCAGGCTTGAGGAGATTGTTTCAATCCATACAAAGACTTTTTCAACTGGCAGACTTTTCCTTTTCCGTACTACCTTTAAGCAACAAAGGCAGGTGGTTGCTCTAGATACACCTCCTCAAGTAAATCATTTAGAAAAGCATTTTTAACACCTAGTTGATGAAATGCCGAGTTTTGAGACATAGCAAGAGAGATAAATAAACGAACGGAAGTAATCTTAGCCACTAGAGAAAAAGTCTTAAAACAATCTATGCTATAAGTTTAAGCATATCCCTTTGCTACCAAGCGAGCTTTCCATCAAGCAACAAAATCATCTGGATTAACTTTCACAATAAACACTCATTTGCACTTAATAGGTTGCTTACCATGTGGTAAAGGCACAACCTCTCATGGCTAATCTGCCTCAAGAACCATCAGTTCTTCATCCATAATAGCACGCCACCCATCATGAGAAAGTGCCTCTAAAACTGACTTGGGGACAGTAATAGAATCCAATGAGGCAATAAAGGATTGTGAATAGATAGGTAAGGATGATTAAGACACAAAAGTAGAGATAAGGATGATTATTGGTACCTTTCTAGGTGCAATTACAAATAGCTTTTCGTTGAACAATAGGCAAATCAAGATCAGAGGACACAGGAAGCGGATCTTGTGAAGAAAAACCCGGCAAGGGAGATGAAGCTGACAGGATGTCTGTAATAGGTGTTGCACCTAATGTCTCAATAGTGTTAGAAGGACAAGCTACAATTGGTACTTGCACTCTACGAGGATAAACATATTTAATTGGAAGAGGAACCCAAGTTTTAGTGGAAGAGACTTGAGAATTCTGAGGAGTGAAATACAAAAGGAAATGTTCATCAACAGATTCAGATCTTGACATTGAGCAAGGAGACTCAGAAGATCCAAAAATTGGAGTAAATTCAAAGAAAGTAACATTAAAAGATACAAAATAACGATCTAATTCAGTGGAATCTTTTTTAGTACAAGAGTATTCAAGAAAAACACATTTCAAAGACCGGGGGTGGTCTAACTTAGAAATTTGAGGATGATGATATTGAACAAAACATGTACAATAAAAAACATGTGGAGTGAGAGGAAACAATGTCTGAGAAGGAGACAAAAGAGAATAAGGTACCTAACCACCAAGAATAGAAGGTGAAATGCAATTAATCAAGAAACAGGCTATAGAAATTGCATGTGCCTAGAACACCTTAGGCACTTCCATTTGAAACAAAAGAGCACGAGCAACCTCCATCAAATGACAATTTTTTCTTTTAGCTACTCCATCTTGCTATGGAGTAACTTTATAAGATGACTAATGAATTGTACCAAACTATGATAAATATGAAGAAAATTGAGCTAATAATTATTCTTTAGTATTATCACTTCACAAGTTGCGAATAGGTGTTTGAAATTGATTTTTAATTCCAGCATGAAAGGCACAAAATATCAAATAATTTTGATTGACTTTTCATCAAATAAAGCCAAGTAACTCTTGAATAATTATCAACAATTGTAACAAAGTAATGAAAACCAAATTTCAAAACAATTGGACAAGGACCTCAAACATCTGATGTATCAACTCAAAAGAGGATGCAACCCATTTATTGACTCAAGAAACATAAAACTGAGGATGTTGTTTAACAAACTGACATGACTTACAATCTAAGGTAAAAATAAAACTCAAACTAGGACAATTTTTTTTAAAGACTCTAAGCATGGATGATCCAAATAATAATGTAACTGATATGGAGGGAGGGTAGTAGCAGCAACAGCAATAGCAATCGGTTGAGGAATTTTTTCATTAAGCACATACAATCCACCAGATTCATATCTCCTACCAAAATCTTCTTCATCAATGGATCCTGAAAATCACAATAGTCTAAAAAAAAAGAAAACATCGCAATTATAGGTACTTGTTAATTGGTTAATAGAAAGCAAATTGAATGGGAACTTGGGAAGACATAAAACATTGGACAAAGAAATATTAGGTGCAACATCAACTGTACCACTTCTAACAATAGAAGCAATAGACTCATTAGCTAAAGTAACATAAGAGGTAAAGGAGTTGTGGAAAGAAGACAAGATACTTGTATTATCCCGTTATATGATCAGTAGCACCTGAATCAATGGCCCATCTAGTATTGGAATTGGAAAGGCTCGCAATCGGATTATTTGTCTGAACCATAGTGGCAATGGATTGAATGGGTGTGACTGCTGAGAAGCCTAGAATTGAAGGAATTGAGCATACACTTCTTCAGATAAGGTTATGCCTTGAGTAAGCTTAGAGTCTTGTGCAGAAGTACTTGTAGTATATGCAAACTGAGTTGGTGGTGCATTTTTCAATTTGGGACAATTTCTCTTAATATGACCAAGCTTTTGCAGTAATGACAGATGTAGGGTTATTAGAATCATGCCTCTTTCCTCTTCCTTTTCTAGTACTACCATGACCCCCTTGAATACCAAATTCAATCAAAGCAAATGACTCATTTGGAGTTGTAGATTGAGAAGGTACATCTACATTTCGAAGGACACAATAGAAAGCATTTATTCGTGTGAGTGGTATAGAATTGGTCAGAATTTATTGATAGGCAGTGTTAAGTTCAAGGGATAGAGCCATCTTAAAACATAAAGCTCCCAATTGTTCCCGTTGAATACTCATCACCTCAATGTCCATAGTGATAGGAATAAAGGCATTCCACTATTCAAAAAGTCAAAAAATTCGTAATAAATTTGTGAGATATTTTTACCTTTTCCATTTGGTTGAAACAAAGATACACATAAATTGTGTATCTGATATAGATTATCTTTTCTTGTGTAAAGTCTCTCGAGGAATGTTCACAGGTCCTTGACTGTTTTGCAATGAACAATATTATCCTCAACTTCACTTGCCAATGTGTTACATAAGAGGCCAAACAAAGATCAGTCTTCCACCATCCATTTAGCTCTTGTGCCATCTGGAAGAGGATCTAAAGTGAGATGATCTGACCTTTCAACACCATCAAAGAAATATTCAACGGCTCTCTTCCAAGCAAGATATTGTCTGCCTTCTGCTTCCAACTTCTAGTCAGTAATTTTACCAGAAGTTGGGATAAAATCTGAAAAAAGTGTTTTAATCCCAGATTTTCCTTCATCCCTAGAGATCAAATGTTTACTATTTGCAATAGAATCAGAGGCTGAAGCATCCAAGATAAAGAGTTGAACCAGAAAATCATAAAAGACACCCAGAAAATACCAAAAAATTAGAAATCACAGATGCAGTAAACAAACCGCAAAACTGTACACACAGCAAGGTTCAGAAGCTGCCGTAGGTGCTGCCGCTGGAAGGATGTCATCTGACACACTGCCACTCTCTGTACGTGGGCTTCATGCACCACCCATGACAACGTGTGTGTACTGCACACACTGCCTAGGACAATTCTCCAGTCCCCAATCTACCCTCCAGCCAACGCACTTCTGCCGCCCACACCTCAAGCACACCGAACTTTTCCGGACAGAGATGTTTTTGCCAAAAATTGATGACTATCTGCCACCAAAAAATTCATATCCAAACAAAGGATACTTTCCGCCAAACATGCAATCTGAGATTGCTGCCAAATTGAAACCACCATGACTCACGCCGTTAAGAAAGAGTAAATAAAGAAGGAGAAAAATATGTACATGAAGTAGGGTTATAATACCCCATGACTCATTAAGTTATCTAGGCCTATAACTAACCTATTTATTAACAATTAACATGGCTGATTATTAGTCCTATAAACTAGAACTTCTAATCTTTTAAGTTATTGATGCTAAAAAGGTATTACAAACATTTTACACACTGGTTTGTAATGCATATCTGAATTTGAAACATTTAGGTCTATATCTTGTTAAATTGCAGATCAGCTTGTGATGATGAAAGTTAAAAAATGCTGTTGAATTTATAATGTTTTTTATAGAAAATATAAAAATATTATTAGATTGTCATAGTAGCTAAGGACATCTATATCTAATTGATGAAAAGCATTATCTGCATTCCAACATAGAGTTTCTTTTTGTTTTATTTCATTATTAATGAAATTTGCATGGTAGTCGGAATCGCACGATTCCCAGTTTGAATCATGCGATTCGAGTCGGTTCAAAGGAGAGATGATCTGAATCATGAACGGAATCAATCAAACCTCTGAATCGGACCGGCATCGTGCCGGAATTGGAGGAACCATGCAATTCCTTGCGATTCAACAATGGAACCGACAATTCTACATTTAGACTGTTTCTCCCTGTTTTCTGCTTCTGCTGCCTAGACTGTTTATCCCTGTTTTCTGCTTCTGTGCTATGTTTCTGGGCAGAACATGTCCCCTTCTTCGATCGATATGGAGCGCAGACTGTCTCTCCCTGTTTTCTGCTTCTGCGCTGTGTTCTGGGCAGAACAGAGGCAGAACAGGGTCTCCTTCAATCAAAATGGAGCTAACAGAACCGGGTCAGCCCATTTCTAGGCATGACCCAGTTTTAAAGAAAAAGGCCCTTGGTTGAATTTTTTTTTTTTACTTGGACTGGCAGTTTAAAAAAGGCCCTGTCTCTTTCAATTGGTTTGTTTTATTGCTTTTGCTTTATGCCTTTCTTTCGCTGGGTAGAACTGGGTCAGCCCATTTCTGGGCATGACCTGGTTTAAAAAAAAAGGCCCCCTGAAGGGCCTGGTTCAAATGTTTTTTTTACTTGGGCTAGCAGTTTAAAAGAAGGCCCTGTCTGTTTCAATTTTTTGTATTTTTGCTTTTGCTTGATGCCTTTCTTTGGCTGGGCAGAACCAGGTCACCCATTTTTTGGCGTGACGCAGTTTGTGAATGTTATCGATTCACGGTTCGATTCGATTTATGAGTCAAAAAATTGATCAATCGATTTGTGATACGATTCATGATTCGATAACCTTGGAAATTTGTGTACATCAGATCCATGACATGCAGACTGATCCTGCATAAAAAATATACCTCATATATCAGACACTGGTGCTTACCTAGTTTCATTTATGATTTATTGTTCCATGTGCTGCAGTGATGGGACTTTGATATCTGTGGAGCGGCTAGAGTATCATGTTAGGGAAGACCTGAACAAAAAGGCTCCTCGGACTCTGGTCGTCCTTCATCCACTCAAGGTATAAGGGCATCCTTTATACAGGATTCTTTACTTTTAATTTAACAGCTTTAAGATTGATCTGTTCTGTTTTTGAAGGTTGTCATTACTAATTTGGAACCCAACTCAACAATGGAGGTTGATGCAAAGAGGTGGCCTGATGCTCAAGCTGATGATTCATCTGCCTTCTACAAGGTAAAGTTGGTTTTTAGGAAATTAAGTTATCTGAATAATCTAACTTTTTCACAACTCATTGTCCTCCAGTGATTCACTATCCTATCTGTCACAATTTGTGTTTGCATTTCGTAATGTTCTTTTCAACCTTCATAAAAGCCAACTGCAGGAATCATTGAGTTGTTTTGTCATGAACTTAAATACTTAATATATTGCTTATCATCATTATTGTATTACTATCTATTATGATGTTTTGGGTTGTTTGCATTTTCATGTTACTGATTTTGTGTTGTCTTCTTTCTTAGATTCCATTTTCCAATGTTGTATATATTGAACGCTCAGATTTCCGGATGAAAGATTCTAAAGATTATTATGGCCTTGCCCCTGGTAAATCTGTGATACTCAGGTTAGTATCTTGGATTTCTTAGATTAATGTTTTGGCTTTCAATGGGAAGCTGTTGGTCCAACGTTTGAGATCTCTTTTGATCATGCAGATATGCATTTCCTATAAAGTGCACTGAAGTTATTTTAGCTGATGATAATGAAACTGTTCTTGAAATTCGGGCAGAGTATGATCCTTCAAAAAAGACAAAGCCTAAGGTTTGCTGATTTAACTGATTCTGGTGCTTGGTGTTTTTGACGCAAGGAGTTTGCATAATCAGGTTGGTGATTTGAGTAAATTTTAATTTACAGGGTGTTCTTCATTGGGTTGCTCAACCTTCCCCAGGAGTTGAGCCTTTAAAGGTGGAAGTCAGGTTGTTTGACAAGCTATTCCTATCTGAGGTTGGCCATCTTTTAACTCATACTCCTCTTTCAAATTTCCATTCTTGTTTTCTAATAATGATGAGATTTTTATCATTGCAATAGAATCCTGCTGAGCTTGACAACTGGCTTGGTGATCTAAACCCCCAGTCCAAAGTGGTAATTCCTGATGCATATGCTTTGTC
>JANHAO010013813.1:0-15649 GCA_026873985.1 Saraca asoca | reverse complement strand
AAGCTTTTCATTGGGTTTCAACACATATGTTCCATTTTTATATGGACAGTATCTGATATGGTGGCCCTTGTGATTACAATAATAGTAGGTAATTTGTCTAGAATTTTTGTTTGATTTCTTCTTTTTATATTACTTGAATCCTAAGCCACTTTTACTTTGAAATTCTTTTTGACTATCTAGCATGTTATTCAACTTTGCATTGTTATTTGAGAATCCTTGTAAATTCTTGTTCAATTTCTCTATTTCACACTTATAGGATTCACAATTCTTGCAAGCATTATTTTCACTAACTAATTTCTCAGCTAGGATGTTTAAATCAACATTTTCTTTTTTAGTCTGCTTAACCATTTTCAACAAATCCTCATTCCTAATTTTCAACTGTTCTAGTTCCTTGTTAACTTTCTTTAATTCTTCTTGAGTCCTAAACAATGCCTCATGCATTCTTACACAAAGTTCAGTAGGATCTTCATGAGAATTATCAAGATCATCAAAGGATTCATCATAAGAATTATTGACCTCATCTGTATCACTTACACAAGAATTGCAATAAAAGATAGGAAACTTTTGAATCTTTACTTTTTCATGTTTTGCCAAAATACAATGTTATTCTTCCTTTTTGCTATCAACCTTGACTCTACAACTATAGGTGGTCTCCAGAGTATCTAAAATATCCTTCATTGTTTTGCACTTCAAAATTTTTGAAAATTCATTAGCAGATAATGTACTTACAATAAACCATTTCAGTTTAGAAGCAAAAGAGTGTTTTCTTTCTTCTTCATCAGTCCACAAAAGTTTAGATTTTGGTTTAGGAGTTCCATTGACACAAATCACAGGATATTCATATCATGATTCTAAAATTTCTAACATTTCAATATCTATAGCTTCAATAAAAATCTTGATTTTAAATTTCCAAAAATCAAAATTCTTAGACTCAAAAGAAGGTGGATTGTTCAAAGATGGGCAATTAGAGAAAATAGGTGAGTTTGAATCCATATTTTGATCAAACAAAGGAGTATCAAGAGCCAAAACTCTGATATCAACTGTTAGGTCCCTCAAGAGTAGCTACAAACGTGGAATTTAAATGGATCTTGTCCTTCTCTCGTTGGAGAATTTATATATACCTTTGTTTTATTTTGAGTCAATATTGAAACAACAAATATGATTATGATCAATACAATTAAATGTAAAATAGTAGAAAATAACAATTAAGAGGTAAGAATAAAAATTAGTGAATACAAAATTTTTAAAGTGGTTCAACATAAATTGAAACCGTAATTTAATTCTACTCCACTTGATCTTTCTTAACCAAAAGACCTCTTGAATTAAAAACAAAAACTATTAGGATTACTAGGCTCCTGAAATGCCAGTTTTACAATAAATACACAAGAATTTGATAGTCTTCTTGCTAAACTAGAAGAATTGAGACAGGCTCTTTTAAACCTAAAGAAAAACAGAAGATTAATATGTTCTTGCTAACCTATATAAGATTTCTAAATCCCTAGAAATCTTAAAAATAAAGAAATAGAAGTAGAAAAGAAGTAGGAAATACAGTACTAGTGTTTGAGATGAAAATCTTAAACAAATTAAGATAAGCTCAGTAAATCTTGATCCAGGAACTTGATTGAATCTTCAAAAAGTGATGAGGTAGATAGAGAGAAAATTTTTTAGATCTTTATCAAAATGCTTTCACATTAATCTATGAAGAATTATGTAGAAAAATTATTATGAAAAATGATGAAAGATCATTTAAATAAGAAAAGCAGTTAGGTAGTTGTAATTATTGTAACTGTCTGTAATAGAATAACTAACTTTTAGTTGTTGAATTGATTGTCACATCGATTATAGGTGGTTACAACTAATTAATCCGTGTGGTAATCGAAATGTAGTTTGTTATTCATAATCTTCGCATCGATTATTACATCGAAGTGAGTAAATTTCTAAACCTTCAAGTTGGCAAAATTTTGAAAATTTTTCATTGACAAATCGATGTGAACATCAATGTGCATAGAAATTTTTAAAGATATAAATCGATGTATGAAATGAAAAATAGTTTGGTAAAATCTTGTTTTCTTCAAATAGTTTTTTTACCTCATTATGTAGTTAAAAGGATTTAGATCAAAGATGAATTGAGTTTATTTACAAGAGAGATCCTACTGAAATAAAAATAAATCCTAAAAGCAATCTTGGATCTTTTTGAATCACGAATATGTTTTGAATCTTGTAAAACAAATTAACATAAATAATAAAATATAATATCAAACAATAATATGAAAAATTATTTTTCAACATCAAAACAATCTAGTTAGCTAAACTAAAAAGACTAGCAATATCTTATAAGGCTAACAGATAAATTTGAACTTAAATCTAGTTTTTCTACTATTAGGGATGGATTAAATGAATCTGTTGACTACCCAAATGAATATATGGGAATTTGGTGAATATGATAATGATGATGATGTTGGCTACATGAGATAGCCTATTAAGGATGTGGCCTAGTTTCTAGCACAAGAAATTGATTACCCAAATGACAATGAAAAGGGGATTGGGCATGGAAGAGTTCTTGATCCTTAGGATAGGGTTCCAACCAAAGATGAGGATGATGACCAATCTTTTGCTGAGAAGGATTCTTACTTCTCTAGTGGACAATACCTTCAAGCAAACAATGTTGAACCAATCACAGCTTCAGCTAATCTTATTAGTCTATCAGTCACTAGAGTGTATGATAGGACTATTGAGAATGAATTAATGGCTCAATATGATGGACAATTAATGGATATAGAAGAATTGAATCTAATGCATGCAAAGCAAATCTGGCAGGGCTTTGTCATTCAAACAAATGAACTTGTCATGTTAGGGGATAGGAAAGTTTTAAATAATAGTGAAAGATCTTGACTTGAAGATATTTGCATGGATGATGACGAACATAGTTCAGTTGAGTCAATAGGTGTGGGGATTAGCAGCGATGTTGCAAAGATTGGTAGTGAAGTGCATGAAAGTTTTGTTGGTGGTAGTAGTGAAAGGGATTTAGAATATTTCCATGACCATGATGTTGGATTTGGTGGCTCTAGATATGCTCATAAATCTAATGATAAATAATAAAAAATAATAGTAAAAGTGGTAAAAGTGAGTTAAATAAATATGTCATTAGGAGTGATAAGGGTGTATGCTTGTAGATGAGAACTCATATTGGTGGGAACTTTTCATTTCCCTAATCAATGAAAGATAGCCAGATGATTCATGCTACCTTGAGTAAGTCCAACTAGTTTAATAATTGCTATGCCAATGAAATTGAAGACTGTTTTAATGCATATATGGGATCTGATGACATGCTTACTCCATAGAGAAGAAAAAACACTAATTCTTCAACTGTTAAAAGTTCTAGGGATGAATTCAATGCACATGTTATCAGATCCTTAAACTCTTCCTCAACAATAGTCTTAAATTATAGTTATACTAAAAGAGACATGCCAAGCTAGAATAGGAAGAAATGGCTACTGCTATACAAGAGCAAGGCAAATAAAGGCCTAGGAAGAGGAATTTGAAACCTTTGATCTAAAGATTATGTATAGGAAAAAAAAATAGAACTAGATTTGATGAGGACAATAATTTCCATGTTGTTTTAAATTCTGTAATAGTCAACTGCTATTATGTTACTAAGTATCTAGGATCTACTACATTTAGTAAAGCTATACAAGCCCATGATCTATATATAGGCATGGATGTTTGTGTTAAAATTATAAAGAACAACAAGGACTTTTTTTTATCAGAGCCTCGATGAGATCAAACTTTTCTTGTATGTCAATAAGCATGATCTTGGAGACATGTATCACATTCTTTGATTGTATGATTACTTCTATATCAAGAGCATTTATTAATAGTATATGAACTACTTAAATCAAACTTGTATGAGTTTCATAAATTTAATAGAGAATTAGGATGGGAAGTTTACTTTACAATGCCAAGATTGTAGTTAATCTCCATTTAGTGTTTGGAAGCATTTTAGTTTTGAATAGCCTTGGACTAATACATTCTGACCTGAAATTGGAGAATATATTGTTTGAAAGCTATAGTAGATGCGAGGTGAAGGTCCTGTGAGAAAACCATGATAAAGAAGAGATGACCTGGGAACTTAGGCCAATTATGAAGGACAAATACCCCCATTTGTTTGAATGACTTATCGATATGAACTTTGACTTCATATGTCTCTGGAACCTTATTTTTAGTAGATAACCTAATATTTCATTTTGGTCCATTACAACCATGCTTCTAAAATTTGAGGACAAATTCTTTTAATGGGGGGAGGGGAGAGTTTGTAACACCTTGGAGAAAAGGAAATAAGAAAATAAATAAAAATTAATTTGGTGGGCTAAAATGAAAATTTTAAAAATTTTGCTATGGCCAAAGTTTGAATTTTCCTTTTTTTTAGTTGACTGCATTGAATATGCTTAAGTTTTGTTAGGGCTAAAGTGTGATTTTTCCCATTTTATTTTGTTTTATTTTTCTTGTTCCCTTCTCTTTTTCTTCTTTTTCTATGTAGACCCTTGAGATGTTTTCATTATTTTCTAGAAATTTTCCTTATTCCCAACCTGTCGCTAGATAATAATCATCTTTGTTCCTCCTTGTTAGGTGAGATTGAGCCACCAATCTTCTTCCTTTCACTTCTCTGGCATCTCCTCACCATTGGCCCAGTTTAACATACCACTATTGGTCATTTCTTCTTCTTCTTCTGGCAAACTACTTCTGGCTTAACTATGAGTCAGCTTTTCTAGTGGCCTTCCTTTAGCTATCCTATGATTAGCTTACTGTTGGTCAATGTTTTTCATCAACATAGGAGCTATTGAGAGGGAGTCTTGAACTTTGCTATGGCCTCTCTATTCAACTACCTATTTTTCTAGTTGACCTCTTGTCGGTGTCGTCATAAGTGACAGACTGGTCTAGCCCCACCAATGATAATAACCATCTTTCCTCCTTCAGCCAGCCTTCCTTGCTCTACTGGTTCTAAACAACAATGATCTCATTTTTCTAGTCACCTTTGCCACTGTTGGTGATAGCTCCACCGTCGATCTCCCTTTAATGGCTAGTGGTCTCATCTTATTTTTTTTATGCCATATTCATCTGATAGCACCCCTAAACCCTAAGTGGCTATTAGGTAGTAGGTACTGCTTCTTTCCAAGATTGATTTTTATCTATATGAAGTCATCCTAATTGAAATTTAGACATCAAAAAGTATAATATTTTTTTTAAACAAGAAATCTATTGTAAGGGCACCTGAACTTGGTAACTAGGGTCTAATAAGTTAATTTAGGAAAGTAGTAGTTCAAAACAATTTCATTTGAAGTTATTTGGATATCCTCAAGATGAATGGATAATCCTACTCTTTTGTGAATCTCTTTTTACAAAACAAAATAAATTTTGTCATCCAGTTTCTGGGTAAGATGAATATTGTGGTTAGTTTGACTTGAAATTTTTATCATATGATACATAATTATGAAAATAATTTTTCTTAGTGTGTTTCGACATTTTTTAATAATTACTGTTTATAGAATTAGTGATTTTATTTTATCATGATATGGAATTTCTAATATTACTAAATTTTATGCTATATGAAATGATTGACAATATTTTTTGACTATTGATATTGTGATTTGATTAGAATTACTTCTTATCTCTAGATAAATTTGGTAGCATATGCTTTTTGACTAATTACTTGCTTTTGAAATCTTGAATCCATTAGAAATTCCTTGGAAAACCCTCAAGTGCACTTGTGCTTAGAATATCTATTAAAGGAATAAGGGGAGAATATTTGAATATTTGATTGGTGTTTTTGTTATATTATAATGATATCTATTAGATACAGTTTCCTTTAGGAATTAACCTTTGGATTCCAATGGCATTTTAGAAAAAGAAAATCCAGAATATTTTGTTACTTGAATATTGACAAATTTTAGAATATCTTAATGATTTTTTTTTCATATGTTTACATCATGATGCGTAATTCCCACAATATTATACTCTGATCCACCTTTGAATTTGTTGATCACTATATTTACTAACTTGAATTTTTTGATGAATTAAAGTTTCTGAATTTATTTAGGGATTATTTCTTTTAAACTGGTAAGCTTATCTTCACAAATGCATGTTTTACCATTTAGATTCTAAACATGAACCGTAAATTGAGTTTTGATTTTTCTGAGGGATTATTTGCTCATTGAGTTTCTATGAAACTCACCCTATTTTCTTTCATATTCTTAGAGCCCGAAGTGGCCCCACTATCCACCTTCACCTATATGGTTTAGGATCTACTCCTTGACTGAGTAGATCATTTTTTGTGAAGCTTAATGTATATAAATGGTGTAAATATTGGCAGTTGGCATAGTTGTGATTTGCATGTGTTCTTTCTGGATGATGCCCAGTGGGTATAGTCATGTGTTATCTGAGCTATTGTGAACTTGTTTGTGTTGTACAGGTTATGTATAGGGCGTGTAACCCTTGTTTATTGTATTCGCTTTATACCAGAAGTCTGAAAAATAGGGCAAACTCTGCCAAATTTTCAATAGGAATTAAATGTAAATATTTGATTTATGCATCAATTTGGTTGTGGTTTTGATAAGTTGAGTCTGATTAGAAAAGATTCTACATTGTTAGACTTGTAGGCGGTTTCCTAATAGTGACCTTCTATGTTGGTCACGTACCATGGATTGAGGCGTGACACAACCCTAGTTGAGTGAATTTGTGATTCCTTGGAAAGCTAGCTCCTTTATGCTAAGGAGTTAATTTTCTTACATTACCTATTGCATGAACATTGGTGAATGCTTTGTATCTAATTGTTTCATGTGGATCACCATTGGTATCGGAGATTAAATTCAAAGGAGTTGGCTGAAAACAATCCAAAAGACTTGATCATAAGGCTTGTTGGAAAGTTTGTGGAGTTGTTTGGAGATCAAATTTGAATTTGAAGACCGGGGATTCCAAGAAGTACTTTCGAGAAGTTATAATTCAAATCATTACTTTTATGCTTATTTGAATTATATAAATCTTTATGAATTAATATGCAAACAATACAATCCAGGCTTAGGGAAAAATTTTAGAATTCCACTGCTCATACTTGATGCTTTTGATCTAATTTCCCAACAATTATAAGGGATGCTGGAAGTTTAGATAGATACAGAAGATTCTTGGAATTCCATATTTCAAGAAAAGTTAGATAGGAAAGATACTTAATATTG
This sequence comes from Saraca asoca, assembly GCA_026873985.1. NCBI lineage: Eukaryota > Viridiplantae > Streptophyta > Magnoliopsida > Fabales > Fabaceae > Saraca > Saraca asoca. Next base: position 8,423 of record JANHAO010013813.1, on the reverse strand, counting down.
TTAGGGAGTTAAGATATGTTAAAATAATCTATGAGTGATAGTTTGATTAAAGATGACAAGCTCACAAGTACAATATGGAAATTTAGTGTGTCAAGTTTGTTAGCCTAGGTTATCCTACTTACATCTTTTCTTCAGTTTTGATGATTGAAAAACAATTTTACTGAAAAATAATTTTAGTTTATATCACAATCTAACTATGTATTTGAGTGTTTATTTGTTTTGTAGGTTCAAATTAATCAAGTTTGCTCAAAAGATTAACATTACTTCTAGGTTTTTATTTTATTTCATGAGATCCTTCGTATATGAAATCTTATTCAAATTGCTCAATTATATTTTCTACAACAACTTATAGTGAGGTAAACTAAATCATTTAAAATAAGTTTTAAAACAAAAGTTTTCATAAGAACATTGTACATGTTTTTTCACAAGTTAAACTTTTTTAAAAAAATTATTTTTCACTATGTCAATCGATTGATGAATGGATTCATGTTGAAAAACTTGTGAAATGAACTTGAATTGATTCACCAATCGAGTCATGAAGAAAACTTTTCTTACCGAAGGTTTGGAACTTTTCTAAATCAACTTTATAATCAATTCGAGATCTATTTTCAAAACACTGCTAATCGATTCACCAATTGATTTAGTGATGGATTTTCACATGATCTAAACCATTTCATAAATTGACTGGTTAGTTACAAGTTTGTTATAATCACTATGAATCAATTCACACATTGATTCAAGGATTGAAAATTAGTTTTTTTTTTCTCAACTATAAATAGACCAAACCTTCTTTTGTTTTACATAATACATTGCGACAGAATAGAGAGAAACCCAGAGCTTTCATCTATTATTCACTATCTCACCTGGTTTGAATGATTTAGTAATTTCTGAGCAATCTAAAGGAGATTTCTGCTTAGCTAAATGACATTTACATATCAATTTTCTATTTGTATCTCTTTATTCTACCTTTTTCTATTTTTTAGATTTTTAGGGTTAGAAATCTAGATACAAAGAAAAATGTTAATTTTCCCTTTGCATCCTTCTAGAATTGTGGGGTTGATTGCAATTTGGAGAAGGTGCATTGAAATCTTGTAATTCTTCTTAGCCATGAGGTTGATCACAGTTAGGTTAGATATAGAATTTTTGTATCATAGGTCTACAAGAGTCTTGTAAAAATTCTTGTTGTAAAATTGACGTGCAAGAGCCCTATTTTAAATCTTGTGTTAGTAATAGAATTGATCATCCGATTGAGGATTGATCCAGTGGAGTCAACTTGAATTGTGATTTCAATTCAAGTTGAGCCACTTTAAAAATTTGTGTCTTGATTCTTTTATTGTTGTTTTAATGCTTCTACATAATTTCTATTTTTACATAAAATTTGTAATATGATTTTCCTATTATTTTAGTCAATAATCAATTTAATTGTTAATTACATAATTTGATTCAAGAAAATCTTCTGCTGTGCATATTGATCATATTGTGTATATTGTGAATTTACTTGAAAATCAAAGTTAACAATTACTTTACAAATTGACTTTATTATTAAATTCATTTAGATTAATAAAGAGTATAAAAATCCTCAATGAGGAATAAGGGAAAGATCTTAATTCCTACTTAATTTTTGGGACCAACAGTAGGTATCAAAGCTTTGACTCTTGATACTCATTGTCTTTAACAAAATTATGGATTCTAAATTGATTGTTTTGCCTGATTGTTCATTCTTGAATAGTCCCCTTATTTTTTATAGTGATAATTTTGCCTTTTGGAATCATAAAATTAAGTCTTTTGTAAAAGCATTAGATTTAGACATGCTAGAACTTTTAGAATCAGGGTATGAATGTCCTAAAACATTTGTTGATGGAATTTTGTAGCCTAAATCTAAATTGTTATGGCCTGATGATGAAAGAAGGAAACATTTCCTTGCATCCAAAGTAAATTGGGTTGTAATAAATTCATCGTCTACTAGTGGGTTTGAAAAAAATTTTGAATGTACAACAGCAAAAGAGATCTTGGACACTTTGGAGATTGTTTACATTGGCAGAATTGATGCTGATGCCAAAAAGGAAGGACAACATTGCCTCATAACCAAACACAGTGAAGACATAAAGGCATTGAAATATCCCTCATTTTTATATGGTTCTTATGCTAGTGATACTGATAGTGAATCCAATATTCATTTTGATGCTTGATGATTTGTATGAGGAAATCTATGAAGCATTGACTAAAGCTATCAAGGAATTAAAATAATTAAAAAATCATAATAAAAATTTGCTTAAAAAGATCTAGCAACTTGAAAATGAAAATAGTGATATGAATACTTTAGTTGAGAAACTACTGAGTGAGAGAAAAGCATGTGATCATTGTGAGTTTTACAAATCTGAGATTGGAAAATTGAATAAGACTTTGCAAGGATTTATTGATAATAATGTGAAATTTAATAGCATGCTAGACAATCAAAAGGTCTCTCAAAACAAAGCTAGTTTAGGTTATAAACAAACAAAGGCAAAGAGAAATTTTCATTACATTACCTTTTTTATTGTAACCATAGAGGTCATCATATTAAATTCTATCCATACAAAAATGGCACCTATGTTCTAAGACCAAATGAAAAATGGGTTTGGCTACGTAAAGCATCTAGTTCCAAAGAGAATGTTTTAGTGCTACCTAATAGATCTAGACCCAAGATTAATTGGGTACTAGTAAAACAAGTGTAATCTCTTTTTTATAGGATTATGGGAGGAAGAGAAGCAATTTGTGGTTCCTTAGCAGCAGATGTTCACATCCTATGACAGGGAATAGAAACAACTTCATCACTCTCACATCTACCATAGGAGGTAAAAATACATTTGGAGATAATGCCAAAGGAAAAGTGATTGGAATAGGCAAAGTCGATAAAATGCCTAACTATTTTATTGATGATGTGCTGTTGATTGAAGGGTTGAAACATAATCTATTAAGTATAAGTCAGTTTTGTGACAAAGGGAACATAGTAATTTTCAATGCAAATAAATTTCTGGTTATTAATGATAGTGACGAACAAGTAAAACTTGTCAGATGTAGAATAAATAATATTTACATATTTGACTTGTATGCTAAATCAAATCTAGATTCCTTTTATTTAGTTAGTCTGAATGAAGATTCTTGGATCTAGCATATGAGACTAGAACATACTAATATGGAACTTACAGGAAAAATCTCTAAAAAGAATTTAGTTTTAGGTTTGCCAAAATTCAACTACACTAAAGATAGAATGTGTGATGCTTACCTAAAAGGAAAGCAAGTCAAATCCTCATTTAAATCTAAAAAGGTTGTTTACTTCAAAACCCCTTGATTTACTTCACATGGTTCTAGTAGGACCATCTAGGATTAGAAGCTATAGAGGAAATTAATAACAAAATATTTAACTCATTTAATTGTCCTCTCACTTAGCATTTTAAGGCCAAAAATGACTTACTTCAGCTGTGTTAGCATGTATTTACAGTGTGATATCAATTGGAATCAATTTGGAAAATCCTGCATAATTTGGCCATTTTGAGTAGTTTCTGTATTCTGGCCATATCTTGAGCTACACTTGTGCACTTAATGTGATTCTTATCTTGTAGGAAATCTAATAGATAGCTCTACAAAATTCATGAAGACATCCAAGGCTATATCACACGATTGGTTATTTGAATTTGGAGTTGAAATTGACACCAGAATGTTGCCAGAATACTGTCTCAGGCAGCCTGACCTCTGTGTACTTATCAGACCATATCTGGAGATATACAAGTCCAATGAGGTGAAACTAAGCCCAAGTGGAAGTTGAGACATAAATCCACATTTCTTATGAAGATTCCAGACTTGAAAACATCAAATTGGACATAAAAATGGAGCTGTGATTCATGACAGAAATGCTGCAAAAATGGGCCTTTGCAGAATTTGGTTTTAAGGCCCCAATTGGCATGGATCTTGAGCCTAATTGACGATCCTTTGATGCAGCAAACACTCAACCAGCTAGAGAGTAGAAAGTCAACAGAAAAACTAGAAGAAGTAGTCTACCAAAGAGCATAGCATGCAAGGCAATAGTAGTAGCTAAATCAAACTAACTTTCTACCTACTCCACCTACCCAGCAGCTGCCTTTTCTTCTACCTGAGCGAAACCATTTGGCAGAGCAGTTTGAGTTCAGTTTTTCCAAGTAGTTTTAGGGGAATTTTAGTGTAGTTTATGGTAGGAGTAGTGTAGCACATTTTCTTCACTTTTTCCTTGTAGTTTTCTACCTCCATGGAAGGCTAACTTTATAATCATCCAAGGGTTGACACTTGAAGATTAATGTAGAGATCTTGCTCCTTCATTTTGCATTCAAAATGCTAGTCACTTCTCTTCCTTTCCTCTTTGTTTTTATTTTTGATATCTGAGTTAAATGGATCCATTTCATTTAGATATTAATATGGTTATTGAGATTTTGATAATCATCTTTAGAAGAGGATAGGAAAACTAAGCAATGCATTGAGATCTTGGTGGATTGCTTATGGTTAAGTTTTGCATAAGACTCATTAATCATTTTAGGGATCCCTGTTATGATTATCAACAATTGAATGAATATTTAGTGATCTAGGATGCATTAACATCAAGTTGATTCCCTTGGCTGGTTGGTTTATTTGTCTTTGTTTTCATTTTCTGCATGTTAGTGTAGTTTTCTATTAATTTAGTTACTATCAACCCCCCATTTACATCTCCTAATTTGATTGATAATATCATCCTAAAATAATCTAAGGGCTTGAGCCGATGTTGCCTATACTGTAAATAGTTTAGGTAGCTTGGTATTATAAATTTCTAATTTGATCGATGTCGACAAACCACAATCAAAAATCTCTATATGCTTGTAATTGTAGATCATTCTAGATTTACATGGACCCTATTTCTGTCACATAAAAGTGATACTTTTGAAGCTTTTAAACAATTAGCTAATGTTATTCAAAATAAAAAAGGGTTACCCATAGTAAACATTAGAAGCAATCATGGGGGAGAGTTTGAGAACAAGGAGTTTATTGCTTTTTATGAATCAAGTTGCATTAGCCATAATTTTTTAGCACCTAGGATACCCCAATAGAATGGTGTAGCTAAAAGGAAAAATAGGTGTTTAGTTGATATGGCAAGAAAAATTTTGAATGAATGCTCACTTCCAAAGTCTTTTTGGGTAGATGCAATTAATGTTGCTTGCTATACATCAAATAGAGTTTTAATAAGACCTGATATAATGCTGAGTGTTTGTTCATGTGCTAGCTAGCAAACTAATCCAAAAGAATCACAACTTGGTGTAGTAAAAAAGAATTTTTAGATATCTTATTTGAACTAAGAATTTAGGGTTATGGTATCCAAAAACAAATACCTATAGTTTGCTTGGCTATTTTGATGCAGACTACACTAGTAGCAAGACCAATAGAATGAGCACTAGTAGTGCTTGCTAGTTCATTGGCCACTCACTAGTCTTTTGGTCCTATAAAAAGTAGAACTATGTAGCACTTTGCATTATTGAAGTAGAGTACATAGCAGCTGGAAGTTGTTATGTTCAGATTTTGTGGAAGAAATAGTAATTTTTAGACTATGGATTGAATTTTGACAAGATACCCATAATGTGTGATAATACAAGTGCTATTAACCTCGTCAAAAATCCTATTACGCACTCAAAAACTAAACACATACAAATAAGGCTCCATTTTCTTAGAGATCATGTCCATAAAGGTTACATCTCAATTGAGTTTATACAAACTGATTTCCAGCTACCTGATATCTTTACTAAACCGCTAGATGAAAAGCGATTTGTATTCATTCAAAGAGAGCTTGGGATGTTAAACTCTTCAAAGAACAATCTTAACTAATTTTTTTTTTAAAGAAAAAAAACTCAATCACTCAATGTTTTTAATGTCTTGATATTTTAACTTTTATGCATGATTTTTTTTAATGATTTCTAACTTGAGCATTAGAGATTTTTTAGTTTGTTTTGTAGGAATAAAGCGTGTGAGTTAAGGTTTGAATTATGTTTTTAAATTGTATTAAGTTGATCAATTTTAGCTATGACTGAATGTGTAAGTTTTCTAGTTTAAAATTGCATAAAACAGATTTTAGCTCTACTAAATTGAGTTCAAAATTGATTCAAATTTTTCCAGGTTTAATTTTAGTTTTTGAATTGATTCAAGAATTGATTCACGATTCAAAAATTTGCACTATGAACCGATTCCTGAACTAATATACAAAATTTTCAATGTTTCGGTCTATTTTCAAATTTTTTAAAATTTTTATTCAATACAGTCGAATCAATTCTATCTTAAATAAATCGATTTCCTAATCCATTCAGTCACTAAAACATATTTTTACTTCAATTCATTTTCTTAAATCAGTTTTAACTAGCTTAGGGGGAGCAATAACATTAATTTTGAGCTAAAATTTAGAGCAACTAATACAAATAAGATGAGTTTGGAGCAAAATGAATTAGAATGTGCTAATATTTTTTATTCTCTTGGCTATTATTTTAATTTTATAACTTTGTTATTCTTATTATCTATTTTTCTTAGAACCTGATACATTGTTATATGATTTCATTCTTGAAAACCCATTTTTTCTTCTTTTCTTATAGAGCACCAATTTCTTTTTGATGTGCCAAAAGGGGGACAGAGATGAGATTTTCAAAGATTTCTAAAATTTTTAGAAAGATTATTTTTTTATGGAGAAAAGATGAGGAATATTTCTAATCTAAAATTGATTCTTGAGAAACTTTGAATCTCATCTTAAATTATTAATCATCATCAAAAAGGGAAAGATTGTTAGCCTTGGTTATCCTAGCTACATCTTTTCTTTAGTTTTGATAATTGAAAAATAATTTTATTGGGAAACAATTTTAGTTTACATCATAATCTAACTATGTGTTTGAGTGTTTATTTGTTTTGCAGGTTCAAAGTTAATCAAGTTTGCTCAAAAGATTAACATTACTTCTAGGTTTTTATTTTATTTCATAGGATCTTTTGTATTTGAAATCTTATTCAAATTGTTCAATTATATTTTCTAAACCAACTTACAGTAAGGTAAAATAAATCATTTAAAATGAGTTTTAAAATAAAAGTTTTCACATAAACATTTTATATGTTCTTTCACAAGTTAAATTTTTATAAAAACTATTTTTGACTATACGCATTGATTGAATCGATTCTTGTTGAAAAACTTATGAAATGAACTTGAATCGATTTACCAATCAATTAATAAAGAAAAATTTTCTTATCAAAGGTTTGGAATTTTTCTAAATTGATTCGAGATCCATTTCAAAACATTATGAATTGATTCATCAATCCATTCAGTGATGGATTTTCACTTGATCTGAACTGATTCATAAATTGATTAGTTAATTACAAGTTTGTTATAACTACTATGAAATGATTCATGGATCGATTCAAGGATTGAAATTTAATTATTTTTTTCTTAACTATAAATAGACCAAACTTCCTTTCATTGTTCACAATACATTGCAACAAAACAGAGAAAAACCCCTGGTTTGAACAATTCAATCATTTCTTGGGCAATCTGAAGGAGATTTCTGCTTAGCTAATTGAGATTTACATCACAATTTATTGTTTGTATCTCTTTACTCTATCTGTCTCTATTTTTTAGATTTCTAGTGTTAGATATTTGGATACAAAGGAAAAGGTTAATTTTCCCATTGCATTCTTCTAAAATTGTGAGGTGGATTGCAATTTGTAGGAGGTGCATTGAATTCTTGTAATTTTTCTTAGTTGTGAGGTGGATTATAGTTAGGTTAGATATAGTATTTTTGTTTCATAGGTTTACAAGAGTCATGTAAAAATTCTTGTTACAATACTGGCATGCAGGAGCCCTAAATTAAATCTTGTGTTAGTAATAGAACAAATTATTCAGTTGAGGATTGATCCAATGGAATAGACTTGAATTGTGATTTCAATTCAAGTTGATCCACTTTAAAAATTTGTGTCTTGATTCTTCTATTACTGTTTTCATGCTTCTGCATAATTTCTATTTCTGCATAAAATCTACAATTTGATTTTCCCATTATTTTACTTAATAATCAATTTAATTGTTAAATACAAAATCTGATTCAAGAAAGTCTTCTACTATGCATATTGCCCATATTATGTATAATGTGCATTTACTTGAAAATCAAAGTTAACAATTACATTACAAATTGACCTTATTGTTAAATTCATTTAGATTAATAAAAAGTATAAAATTCCTCAATGGAGAATAAGGAAAAGATCTTAATTCCTACTTAATTTTTGAGACCAACAAAGTGTTGAGTGAGTTTTGTTTATGATGAGTTTTATCACTCAAATTACACAAGTGCATGTAGTCAATTGTGTAATATAGAGTGAGTAAGTATCATCTCCACAGGGATTGAATTTCATGCAACTTTAATGTAAAA
>JANHAO010013812.1:0-15645 GCA_026873985.1 Saraca asoca | reverse complement strand
TATTATTTGATGTAACACAACTATAGCTTGTAATTAATACATGTAACCCCTCCTTCCTCTATAAATAGGCTTACATTGTTAGTAAAAAAGAGAAAGAACAATCTTGTAAGCAGAAACTCTGTAAATTACTCTACATTAATAAAACTTCTATCGTGGACGTAGGGTCCGGTACTACCCGGATTTGGCCGAATCACGTTAAACTGATTGTCTTCTTCCTCCTTCATTCTCTTGGTCCTCTGTCTTCTGTGCTTTAGGAACAGCATTGGATCCCAGAACTCCTCTCTGTTGGCAGAAGTTCGGGTCTTCCACACTGACCGAATTTCACTGTCAACACTACCATATAAAGATCAACCTGATATGATATCTAGAGCTCAAGTTATAGCACAAAACCTAAAACAGTGTCAAAAACCTAGCATTAAGCAATTAATTCAATTAAGCTCCAAATTATGACCAAATCACAAAACAAGGCCAATTCATTAAATTAGACTTGATTATCATCCTAAGAGATATAGTATGAGAGGAAATAAATAGGGAAATATTTTTTTTATCGAAGAGCCTTTGATGCCTCTTGAGTGATCCCTTAAGTTTCCGTTGTGTTGATTACTAATCACTTTGATCTTACGATGAGTAACCGATTACTCTAACCATGTCAACATCCTAATGTTTTTATGCCCTTGCATAAAAGGAATAATAGTAATTGTAGAATTTTGTATATGAAACACATCTTTAAATCCATTTTCCATAATAAATTATAACAATAAACATGACATAATTCTTTGAGTAATAGCATCATGTATACTTTTTATTGTGTAAATAAGCCATTTTATGATATACCAAGTTAAGTTATACTAGCAAATTTCAGAATATGACAATAATAATAATGCTCTTGTAAAGTGACAATGATTTCTAGAATAAACTATTTCATTGAAGGCAAGTTCAAGCATGTAGGTTGTTTAAAGTTTTAAGAGAAAGATCTTACTCCACTTTCAAGAATGACATTGTACAAGTGTCTTACATACTCTCACAGACCTATAAATGAAGTTTAGCGATGTAGCATTGCACAATAACAAGCACATCTTGTAAAAATGGATTACTACATCAATTTGGCAACCATCATTCGACCATGGGCAGCATCAAACAATTTCACGTTTCATAGAGCATAAAGACAATCATTTTTGTTCAAACATGTCAATTATATCAGGTGCATTATATATTATATAAATATACAAAACTTTGGAAGAACACAGCTAAAAGCCTCCTTTGGATGGCCCTATTGAACTCTGAGATTTGAAATGGTTGGGAACCAAAGCATTATTCTTGCAAACATTAGAAGCAGCTATCTTCAATATTGAATGCCACAGTCTTGCATATTATTATGGTTGTACATGCCTATTACTCTAACACTTAGTGACATGCTCTATGGCATTCTAAATAAGATATACATGAAATGAATCAAACCTAGTCATTAAAGCAAAAGAAAGCAAAACATATTTATTTGTTAATACATTTACCAAAAAGTCAAATCATTGTCTAGGTTGAAGTGCAATGCATGTGGCATAATGTAAGGTCTAAATTGAGAGAAGTAATCTTATGGAAATTCAAGGGACCACTCAAGGGATTGATGAGTGAAAAAATATTCTCATATTTATTTTCTCTCATACTCTACCTCTTATAATATTAATCGAGTTTAATATAGTGAATTGGCTTTATTTTGCGATTTGGTCATAATTTGGAACTTAATTAAATTAATTGCTTAATGCTGGATTTTTTAAACTATTTTAGGTTTTAGGCTATAACTTAAGCTCTAGACAATGGATTAGGTTGATTTTTATATGGTTGGAAAGTTAAAAGAAAGATCTATAACTTTCATGTTGAGGCCAGAGCCCAATTTTACCATTTCGACTCTCAAAATGTGCTGTGAAGTCACCTTAGTGTTTTCCGTCTAAATTGACCTTGTCATAATAATTGGATCATAACTAAAACTTCAAGGGGTCAAATGAGATCAAACCAAAGTTCAAAAGTCTCTAAGGTCCATCTTAATGATTTCAAGCTTTAAACTTAGTGAAACTACGTAGTTTTAAAGTTCAACATAAAGATTGAAGTGAAACCAGCATTTTTACTCTATAGCTTAGGCCTTCTATTTTAACTGACTTGTTTAGTAGTTTTGTGGGCTTGTTGTCTTGTTAGTTCAACCCATTGTGATTTAGTAATAGATATTAGGGAAGACTTGTTTCCCTTAGAATCATATTACTTATTTGATGAAATTGAAGAGTATTCATCTTCTTGAGTGCTTCCTCTCTAAGGGTTATTCATGAACTTGAGACTTATCAAAGAGATTTCTCTTTGTGCCATCAAAATCCATCACTTATTACTCTCTTTCAACCTATTCTAGAATGTAGCATGAATTGGCTTATATACTTGGGCATTCATTGCCACTCAATGTCTTTAGTCTTCATGAAGGATTATTTCCTTTGTGGTCTTTTTATCCACCATACAAAAACGGGTGGGAAGTGTTTTACTTGGCTGGAGCCTGAATTATAAACATTTATGGTTTCAATATCTCAACTAATGTCCATGATAATGATCAGTGTTGTCCTTCAGGCTATAATTTCAACACTAACATATTATATATTTTTGTTCTCATGAAAATGGTTGAGAAGTAGAGATATTACAGACTTAGATAGAACATAAAAAAACCTGATGCAATTCTATGAAGCATATGAAAATGATGACAGAGATGGAGGTTAGACGGGCTAATAGAATGGAATCTAGTACAAGTGGTCAAATAGTTATATTTCATTTATCAAGAATTACTTCACGAATTATCACACTATGGTCTTATTAGGCATTTCATCAAATACTCGATATGCTTCTCAAATAAAGTGTTTCTAATAGATAAATCCAAATGTGTGATACATAAAAGGAACGTATTGCGAAACCAAGTGTTCATGTGGTTGCAGTAAAAGGTTCGACAGAGATTTACACCCCACTATATCTAAGTTTAGGATTTAAGGAAATGTATCTCTGAGGTGCATTAAGAATTGAAAGCTCTTTGCTCTATGAGAGATTCTTCAATAATTTTCACCTGAATTCGTTGATTCTTACTTTCAGTTGATTAACTCAAAGTTTGAGCAATTGAAAAATATCTGAGAACTCACACAGCAGTGCTGCTACTAGAAGGTGATGGAGCTGAAGGCAACGCTTGGCCTGAGAATCTCGCAGCAGTGCTGCTACTAGAATGTGATGGAGCAGAAGGCAACGCTTTGGCCTGAGGCTTGATTGTTTGGCTTTGGTGATTTTAATTCTATTCTCTAGATTGTTCTCAGCGAGACATATTAGAGAGGAATAAGATACGACTTTTAGGATTTTGGCAGAAGTGATTCTGAGATCCTCCGGAGAAGATCGCCCTCTGAATCCGCTATTGATACATCCTCTTGATGGAAAAATTCCGAAATCAACCAGAACGCCAATGTTGCGAACGCTCGAGATTCCTTCGCATGGATCCCAAGGGTATCTCCAAATGAAACTAATTACTTCAACAAAATAGTGTAAAGAGTGATCTTGCATTGATGCGAAAGAACGAGGGACGAACCCAAGATGATCAAATAATAAATTTTTTTTATTGCACTTACAGGACAGAAAAGGATGATCCGAGTCAAATTCTAGATTCCTTCACATGGATCCCAAAGGTTATTTCCAAATCAAACTAATTTCTTCAACAAAAATGAGAGTACAGAGTGATCATCCTTGCCATTGATGCGATCTCTTAGAAGAGAATGAGGGACCAACTCAAGATGGTGTCAAATGATAAAATAGGAAAGGATGATTAGAGTTGGAGTTGATAAAAGAGGAAAAGGTAGTTAGAGTCAAAGTTCTGGAAAGTACTCTGACAATGAAGTCAACAATACATTTAGATAGTAATTCATGTAATGAAAATGAAAGAGAGAATCTTACATAGAGGCTGGTAGTAGTAATGTTTTAATGAGCCTTCTAAATAATTAGATAGAGAGTTATTGTTATAATCCTATAATAATAATATTTATTAGTCATGTGTGTATATATATATATATATATATATATTGTCCTCTTGGTTACTTATAGGCTCGTAGTATATACTCAACTAAGCACATGCTAATTTCTCATCATTCCTAGTCCTTGAAACCTAATCTCATACTAATGAATTACATGAACTAATATTTTCTACTCCTTTAACTTGTTAAAAACCATGAAAATCACCAAACCTTCTACGGGATTAAAATCAAAATCATATTCACATAATTACTCTATCCAAAGTCTTTGGGTATGACTTCTCTCTAAATATTAGTAGCGCATCTCTATTTTATCTATGAACCCCAAAATAAATTTTGGAATTAATCAAGTAAATGGTCACTCTCAAATTTGAGCATACACATAAATAAATAAATAAGTAGATAACAAACCAATAATATTTAGAAATTTTATAAAATATTCATCAAAACTTTGAATGTGCACATAGAAATTTTAGCATGAAATCTTTTAATGTTCCAAAATTTTCCTCATATCCTAGTCAGGGTTCTAATAAAAGGGAATATACTTTCCTCTCTCATGGAAATGCATATCTTTTCTAATTACGCTCGCTCCTCTTATTCATTAAGGTGAGAACTTTAATTTTTTTTTTCTAAGATTGTATTATTTAAAGATTTTAGAGCATTACAAATTCTCCCCTCTTTCAAAAGAATTTATCCTTGAATTCTTAAAGCTTGTAAAGAAGCTACTTACACTCATAGAATATTTTGGGATATTTTTGTCTTTTCAGTGTCTTGACTTCCCAAGTGGCTTCTTAAATGTCATGTCTCTCCTAGACAACCTTGATTATAGGCATTTCCTTGGTTCTTAACCCTTTTTACTTGGTGATCTAAGATCTCCACTGGTCGTTCTTCATACAACCAAGCTGAATCAATTTTTGGAAGCTCTTCTCTTAGAACATGGGAGTGGTCTCGGATGTGTTTTCACAACATGGGTACACAAAACTCTAGATGAATTGACTTTAGTTGTTTGGGCAAGTCAAACTTTTAAGCAATGTTGCCAATTCATTTAAGGATAAGAAAGGGGCTAATATAACATGAGGTTAACTATACAAACTTTTTAAAGCACGTCACTCAGTCGGTGAGATCCCCAGTAATATCTTATCACCCTCTTAGAATTTTAGTCACTTACTTGTTTTGTGAGTATAGGCCTTTTGTTGATCCTGTGCTATTTGCAATTTCGTTTCCTTATTACCTTCGCTTTTTCCCATGTCATCACGAATAAGGTTTGATCCCATCAACTTTACTCCACTCATTCAATTCCAATTTATGGGGGATTTGTACCTCCTTCCACACCAAGCTTTCAAAAGCGTGCGACAAGAAATGTGCAACCTTAGTCAGTTGATTCATGATGGGATCGTGTCCCCTTGAAATTCCCTATTACCACTTCCTCTATTGCTGCCTTAGGTTCAATTCCTTCTGTCAAAAAACTATATCCCAAGCTTTTTGTGATTGATGTGGATATCACAAGTGGCACCATCGGCATACTTTTATCCAAGCACGCCTAATTTCAGAATTCTGATGGGATCCAATGCATTAATGCTAGTAAGATCAGACCCGAAACCCACTCGGAATACATTTCACTACATTGTATATACATTAGAGCCATTGAGCAAGGCTAAAACTGGTGCTGGGGTAAGACACTCCCTTCTTAAAACTATTCTCACATGCATCTGTCCATGGAAAACGAACTCCCTTCCTAGTGAGATTAGCCAATGGCGTGACAATCTTAGAGAGCCCTTCACGAATCACCTATAGTACCCAACTAATTCAAGAAAATTTCATAGTAGATCTAGGCCATCTCCCAACTGCCTTCACCTTTTGTAAATCCACCAAGATTCCTTCTTGGGATACAATATGTCCCAGAAAGTTCATGTTCTCTTTACAAAATTTATACTTGGAGTATTTTGCACACAACTAATGGTCTTGAAGTGTTTGTAACACCATTTGAAGGTGACAAGTGTGCTCCTCCTTTGTCTTGAACATAATCATGTATATATCTAGAAAGGGTCGAAACACTGTTTGCACAACTGGGGAAGCTGAAGACAAAGTACATTCTTCACAAGTGTCATATGGTGCTTGTTGGGACGTGAACTCCGGCTTGTGTTGTGCTGATGTGTAAACACATTGATTTTGGGCAATTTGACTACAATGTTGTTGTGAAAGAAACACATTCCAAACAAAATGTCCCTTTTATACAAATTCATGAGATAATGCTTTTAAAAAAAAATTGAAAGGATATCGTAATTAATCCATGCAATTTCAATCAAGCATATCGTTAGATTCTGATTCCTACCACTAACGAAGTGTTTGTTTGAACTGACGGATTTGTGCCTTGATCATTACTTATAATTAAAATGTTAGAAATATATCTTTCATCAGCGAAGCAAGTAACTGCACTGGACCTACACAACTCTCCTATCAATGTTCATAAATGACCTACACGACTCTAATGCATCTCTCTATGAGAACCTGCAAGGCTCTGCCACCTTTGACCACTTAGAATACGCTTTAGAGTTAATTGACTAACAAAAAAAAAAAAATTATGCAAGTTATCACAATTGCGTTCACCAACATTATAAATTGCAATGCACCAACTTACAAATATTCCACAATGAAATTTAAGGTGAAATAATTATATTCTAGTCTTTTTTATAATGTCATTGATAATAGTATACTAAAATAAAATATAATCTACTTAATTATATGATATAATATTAGAAAAACTTAGTCATTAACAATGAAATGTATCATACTGTTGTCCATTTATATATAGATCACTAATATATTTAATAATTAGTAGGGTCATAAATTAATAGAGAAAAAATAATCTACTTAGTACTTGTTTCATATTGATTTTTTTGTTGATTTATCGGGATTGACTTAGCGTTCAGCCTATCTATCGATCATGCTTTGTGCCTTTGTTCTTTTCAAGTAGCATCAATATGGACCCAACAGTACTTTCTTAAAGGCGATAATCACCCTAAGATGCTTCTTGAAAAGGATGGATTTGAAGGCTCTGAGTTCTTGCTATTTTCTCAACCAAGTCAGTTAGTGAATCTAGAAAGCTCCCATTCAATAAAGTGACTATGGTATGTTTAATGATAGTGGATGCAGTAAAAAGAGAGATATTACAACAAACATGGTGCGTAACACCTGTATCAATTATCCAAGCATTTTGAGAAACAAAGGGGTAAATAGGAGAGGGAGAATGATCAAATTTACCACAAAAATGGGAGACTGATGGACTCGGGGCTGTTGCAATCTCAGTAGTATTGTGTGTATGAGTGTGAAGTTATGTGCTTAAGTAGGTAATGAGCTATTGCATTTGCTCGATGGACAATGCTCCAAGTGTAGACGCCATGGCTGCCGTTAGAGGAGACGACTATTGTCGTTTTGGAGAATCAACACCTATTGGCATTGTGGATTAAAGAGAGCTCTGCTGTGTTTGGGTTGTGAACCTTTGGACTTAGGCTTGTATGCTGGTGGGTACCCATGGAGCTTATAGCATCGGTCCACTATATGCCCAGTGAGTCCACAATGTAAGCATTTGGGACATTCTCTTTTTGGTTTATCTTGAGAGAAAGACACAGCAGCCATTCTTGGTGTCAGAAGTACTGGAGTTGAAGAAGTGTGGAAGGCTAAGGAATCTGCTGGCGATGGAGCTCTAGGGCTAATCGATCATTGTCATTCTTCTTAAACAACAAGATTGAACAATTTTGAGACTCGAGGCAGAGGATCGTTCATCAAAATCTGACCTCGAATTCCTATGTAAGACTCGTTCAAACCCATCAGAAATTGCATCACATATTCTTGATGCTAATAATCCATCCATGCCTTCATATCGCCACATTGATAGATAGGGATTGGCTGGAAATTCTTCAATTTATCCCATAAAATTTTTAGCCGAGTATAATAGGTATTGACATCAAGAGATCCTTGATTGAGATTGTTGAGATGTTGCTTGATCTGGAAATTTTGCGGTGCATTGCTTTGGTGAAATCGATGGTGCAAATCCGACCACACAGCTTGTGCAGTGTTGAGGTGGAGAAGACTATTGGCTATCTCCTTTGATATGGCATTGAGAAGCCAAGAAGTGACCATGTTATTGCATCGTAACCAAATACTAGCAGTAGGATCCTCTACATGTGGTTGCTGAAGAGTTCCATCCACAAATCTGAGTTTATTCTTGGCATTAAGGGCCATGACCATAGCTCTGCTCCAAGTGTTATAATTAGGACTAGTCAGAATATGAGAAACAAGAGCTAGGCTAGGATGATTGCCACTGTGAAGAAAGAAAGGGCTATGAATGTTATCCATGGGAGAAGATTTTGGATTGGGATTGTTTTAACCCCCACGAGCCATGGTTGAAATGAATCAAAGAAAACTGGAGAAGCAGCAAAAAAGAGGGCACTCTGATACCATATTACAATTGGTAAATAGAGGAAATAGGAGAAGTCATTCTCATTACCCGAAAAAGGAAATATGAGTTATGTATATATATAGAAGGTTTCGGTAACTAATCCTTCTCTGGAATATTCTACATGATAAAATACTGACTTAATAACTAACTAAGTTTATTTATTTATTTATGCTAATGTTGACGTCAGAATTTGGTTCGCACGGAGAGTTCTAGATTCCGGCCAACAGGGGTGAATTCTTACGCGATCTCTGACCTTTGTCTGGTTCAAGCACAGCAGAACAGCAAAATAAATAGAGAAGAAAGGAAGAGCGGAGAAGGAGACATAGGGTTTAACATGGTTCGGCCAAATCTAGATATCACCGAATCCTACATCCACAGTAGCGTGTTATTTAGGTGGTGTTTCTTACAGAGTTATGACACTCGATTTCTATTTCTCTTTATCTAGTCTGGTAGAGTTTCTGCCTTTTTTTTCTCGAATCCACCCTTACAGAAGGCTCCTTCCTCATATTTATGGAGAAGAGAAGGTTACAATGGTAATTACATATGCAATAAGTATGTTACATCAACTTTAATGTACAAGATAGAATATATAGATTAAATCTCTTCTTTCAACTGTTGTAGATTATCTTTTGTAGGCAAGCCCCATTTGTCTGTTGGGGCAAGATATGACTTAGTCTTCTATCTAGCGAGCTCCAGGTTGCTTAGTCACACTTTGCTGATCAGATCGCACAATCCTGGATCATGCACATCATCAAGAAAGAGATGTCGAACTCCCTTTGTAGGGCATGAGTTCTAGCTGAGGGGTCGCACTCATGACGTAGATTGAATGCGTAGCGATCCAAATAGTTCTTTTGATCGATCCTTTTGTCGCTCTTGGGCTTCTCGTGCATCCGTCTAGGATGAACCGATTTTTACATATAACATAAGCCCTCCAACTCTCAGCTTGCACTGTGGGCTGGGAGTTGAAACTCTTCGATTTCTGATCAGTCAAAGTCTTCTCTCAAGACTGTCATTTCATTTGCACTAGGCCATGTCCCTCATGGCATGTGTTCAATAGTTATTGCTAAGTCAAAATTGGTCTTTTCCTAGGCAATTAGTGGTGACTGTTGGGGGAATGAATTTGGATTCTTTGATGGAGTTGGTCTTAGCTCTATATAAGGGGAAGGCAATCCTTTCTGTCACTGCACTGAGCAAACCATGGAGTTTCTTGATAAACCACTACTGTTTCTGATGTTCCATCCTTTCATAGAGGCATGTATGGTCTACTGCATAAAGGGTTTGGAAGACTCAGCTTCCCTACTAACATGGAGAGATCTCATATGGATCTTAGACTGCATCCTCTCAGCCCCACCGTAAGGTAATTGTTCGGCTAGCCAAGCTCTTAGCGCTTTCCTAATTAGATTCCTTCATCAGGGGTAGGCGGCCGAAGGTATAAGGAGCTGTAGTGCTACCACTAATTATGCATTGGAAGGGAAATTTGAGGACCTTGGTGGCGCACGGGCTTTAGTCAGCTAGAGTACGGTCCTTCGTGGCTGGTCCCTCTTCTTAGTCATAGGTTTGCCCTCTTGTATTCTGATTAGCCTGTATCCAGAGCTTTCTGATGTATATTTGCCTCGTTGAGGTCTTTTAATGAATAAAGTTTCAGCTTCTTTCCACAATTTCTACTTGTTATTTTTTTTTCTCATATGAACTTTTTTGGTTTGAATAATCTATGCAACCTGCGCATATTCAGATGATAGCATGAGTTATGGGTTTAAGCGATCTCATGCTCGAGCTGATCCTGTGGCCAAATAAATATACAAGTTAGAATGGGAATAATAAGGTAGGTTCACATAAAAGCTGGGAAATGATAAAGTTTGCATGAGAGCTGTGAAATTAATAAGTGAGCAATCTCATGCTTGGACCAATCTCGTGGCCAAATAGATAGGTTCGCATGAGAGCTATGAAATAATTGAGTTCGCATGAGAGCTGTGAAATTAATAAGTGAGCGATCTCATGCTTGAATAAAGAGTGTGATCGATCTTGTGGTCGGGGCGATCTTGTGCCCAAATAAAGGTGATCGATCTTGTGGCCAGGGCGATCTTGTGCCCAAATAAAGGTGACCAATCTTGTGGTCGGGGTGATCTTGTGCCCAAATAAAAGGGGTGGCCGATCTTGTGGCCAGGGCAATCTCGTGCCCAAATAAAGGTGACCAATCTTGTGCTTAGGGTGATCTTGTGCCCAAATAAAAGGGGTGCCAGTTAGGCAAATCATCTGTTCGAAGAGAAATCAAAATTAGTAGTTGTATTCGAAATGTTTATACAATTTTACAAAAAGTTCAAAAGTTTAAAAGATCGTCCTGATAGTAGGAGATTGTTCCTGCTTGGTATCCTACTGAAAGGGTCCAAGCCGCTGTCTGGAAGGTTGTATAACATAATCATGCAAATGACCTTTTTTGGTGAGATCTTCGATAGCATCTCTCAATGCCCAACACTCTGAGGTAACATGCCCAAACTCGTTGTGGTACGTGCAGAATTTTCCTCAGTTGAGTCTGAACTTGCTAGGAGTCTTCAAGAGTGGAGGCTTTCCGAAATCCTCTTTGTCCCTTTCCATTGCAAAGATCTTATCCTGAGCATCTAACAAGATACTATAGGTACTATGATGACCCAAAAATGGGGGTCATTCATCCTTACTCTTCTTAGTGAGTTGGCAGTCGAGACTGTCGTTCCCGTTCCCATGGTTACTCCTATTCTTGTTCTGAGCTAAGCTACTTGCTTCAGTTCTCTACAGACCGAAGGTCTCTTCCCATCTGATTTGTTTCATGGCCTACTCATAGAACTCACCCAGGTTGCTAACTGGGGATTTGTACAAACTCTTGAATAGCTTTCCATCCCTACGGAGTCCCGCTAAGACGACAGTCAAGATAGCCACATCTGAGGGCTTTTCAACATTGTTGACCACACACTTGAAGCAGGTGATATAGTCTTTCAGCATTTCCTATTTACCCTAAAAGACCATAGCGAGGTGGCATAGGGGCACGAGCTGCTTCCTCAACTCTTGGTATTGATCAACAAACTTTTCTTGGCATTCCTCCTAACTGCTGATGCTACGAGTTAGGAGGTTCCTAAACCACATTCAAGGGACTTCACCCAGAATGACGAGGAAGATGCGGCATCTGATCAAGGGACTGCAAGCTTGTAGATCCATCTGGATGTTGAATAGGTCTAGATGGTTGTGCGGGCCATTGTCTCCACCATACAGCGGAATGGCTGGAACTTTGAGCTTCCATGGGAGGGGTTCCTCCATAATCTCTCTAGAGAATGGGGTTCGCCCCCTAAAGTGACCTTGGTCATTTTGAGCTTGAGGGTGCTCCTCCAAACACTTGACTCTTTGAAGTAGACCCTCCACCATAATATCCAAGCCCCCCCAGTCCTTGGCTAGAGACTTGGCGATTTGGTCCACTGTTTCGACTGTGTAGACGGCGATGCAAAGTTTGCTCTTGGTTAGCTTCACCGAAATGTTCAACCTCGGGTACGGCAGTTTCAGCCCACCCTTACACATTTTGGGCTTATGCTTGCACTAGCATTGTGATTGTCTTAGCCAGCTCTCCCATCATGTGTTCAAGTTTCTCTTGATGCTGGAGCCAGGTTTGCGGTCCATTGGCGCCATTGGTAGCGAGAGCTGGTTGTACTGAGCTGGCTGGAGGACGCTAGTAATTGCTTTGATGACAGGAGTAGTAGACGAGTCCATCATCGAGACATGACCATCCAGAGGATGGGGTTGCGCATTTAAGGCTCTAGTGGCTCTTCCTTTGACCATTGCAGTGGGAAATGAACCAAAATAGGTGAGATCCCCACAGACAGTGCCAAAAATATTGATGTCAGAATTTGGTTCACACAGAGAGTTCCAGATTCCGACCAATGAGGGTGAATTCTTACGGGATCTCTAACCTTTGTCTAGTTCAAGCACAGCAGAACAACAAAATAAATAGAGAAGAAAGGAAGAGCAGAGAAGGAGACACAGGGTTTAACGTGGTTTGGCCAAATCCGAATATCACCAGACCCTACGTCCACGGTAGCATGTTATTTAGGTGGTGTTTCTTACAGAGTTATGACACTCGATTTCTATTTCTCTCTATCTAGTCCAGCAGAGTTTCTACCTATTTTTTCTTGAATCTGCCCTTACAGAAGGATCCTTCCTCATATTTATAGAGGAGAGGAGGTTATAATGGTAATTACATATACAATAAGTATGCTACATCAACATTTAATGTAGAAGATAGAATATACAGATTAAATCTCTTCTTTAGGCTACTACAAATTGTCTTCTGCAGGAGGGCCTCATTTGTCCGTTGGAGCAAGATATGACTTAGTCTTTTGTCTGGCAAGCTCCATGTCGCTTAGTCACACTTTGCTGATCAGATCGCACAATCCAAGATCGTGCACACCATCAAGAAGGAGATATCGAACTTGCTTTGTAGGGCATGAGTTCGAGCCGAGGGGACGCACTCGCAATGCAGATTGAAGGCGTAGTGATCCAAACAGTTCTTCTAATCGGTCCTTTTGTTACTCTTGGGCTTCTCGTGCATCCATCCAGGATGAACCGATTTTCATATATAACAGCTAATATATGTCTCGATAAATTGCATTTTTCTGATTGGCTCTAATTTGTGGGATAGAAAATATATTAAAATTTAATTGTTTATAAATTCCCCTCAAGACTTGTTATTGTACTTGGACACATTTTAACGTGAGTGATAAAAACATATTTTAATGTGAGTGATAAATCTTGATTTAAAAAAAAAATTGCTAACCTCAAATTCTCAACTGTCAATAGGACATGCATGATAAGGTTGAATCAATGTCATTCGTTTTGGCCTTTATCTTGTCATTTCCTTTAATCTTAGTCCTTTCAAATCATAAAAGGTCTCATTGTTGGGGTCAGCATGCCTCCTCTCCCACTGTCTCACTCTCTCATGATTTGCACTTGAATTAGACTTCCTTTTTGAATTTGACTTGTACTAGGATAAGGTTATTCACCACTGTATACGTGGTTATCCTGTTTCTTGCTATTTTCTCTTCTCTCTCTTAACAATTAAATACCTCAAACAAAATGTGGACTGAGATTGTTGAACTAAAAAAAAAAATATTATTCACCCAAGAATTGAGATAACACTTAAAATTTTGAATTTGAGTTGGTTTAAAATTTTAACAGTTAGACATTATGACTATGAATAATGCACTCCCTCTTTTTTTTTTCATATTGTAAGAATCTTGAAACATGAAGTTGATCCCAATTTTTTCAGTCCCTCTCTCTTTTCTTTTTCAAGTCTTATTTGTATTTCTTTGTTCATATCATGGCCTTCCTGGTTTGGCTCATATATTCTTTTGTTTTTGTTTGTTCGTATCATGGCCTTCTTCATGATGATCATAACTATTTTGCATAATAACCTTAAGAACATTGCATCATGTCCATCACTACGATTTATAACATTGCTACATCTTTATCACTTCATGCAAGCACATCATTGAACATACGCTATTTTATTGTTTTAACGAATTTTTATTTTATTTTCTTTGTTAGCTCACTCCCATTAGTTCTTCTAGTTATCCTTTCATCATCTGGATATCGTTATTCTATTCTAAGGTTAGTTTTCTTGCTAGGTTTTTTTTAACTCATTGTATCAAAAATCCTACAAAAGTTGATCAATTTTCATTATCGAACCTTTTGAAGCTTTTCATCAGTAACTCAAAGCTGATTTATACCAAAGACACTTCTTCCTAATTTAAGAAACCATGTATAAGGATTTTAAAACATCCTCAAGACCCTATCAAAGAAAGAATAACCTTACTAATCCATCAACCAGTTAATACTCAGCTTTTTCATTGTCGCGCCTATGCTAAGCCTTGCTTATTGGAGTACTTTATTCACTTGTAATCTCTGCTAACCATATTCAACACGGTTTTTCATTCAAAGGCACTTTTACTTCAATCTCCTCTTCATCCAGAGATAAACCCTTACGAAAGTGTTCCGTTACTGTACAACGGCATTTGCAAGAAAAATTATTTGGAAGCATCTAGTTCAGTCTCTTGAACCCACATACATTGTAGGTTATTGGCAGTGGCTTGAAGATATTTTGGGTTGTAACAAGAATATCCTTATCAATGCCAGAGTTTATGATGCCTTATTTGCTTCCTTGTTTCTCTACCATTGTCACCCAGTTGTTTTTCGAGCCCTTTGTGAGTTTTGGAACCCACCTTATCAATGGTAGAGTTTATGATGCCTTATTTGCTTCCCTGATTACGTACCATTGTCACCTAGTTTTTTGAGCTCTGTGAGTTTTGGAAACCTTCTACAAGCACATTTTTCACTTCTGTTAGGAAAATGTCGAGTTCTCTCTGGGACATGAAGAGAATTGGTAGTCTTTCTATTTTTGGCGCTTTCTATTATGAAGTTATCCCTTTTGTCGAAGAACTAAAGAATGATTATGGTAGTAGTTCTTCAATTTCCAAGAATTCATAGATTTTTGTTCCTTTTATTTCACAAGTATTGTCGTAAAGTGAATAATCACTATGAGATGATCGTTTCACATTGGGTGAAATTCTAGTTTCAAGGACCTTGTAGATATCATAAGTCTTCGAGTTGAAGCAGAAGCAAGCACTAAAAAAAAAAGCATGAAATAGCGACCGTTTGAATCGCTGCCCAGTAAAATAGCAGCGGTTATAAGAACCATCAGAAAACATATCGCCGAGTTGATATTAGCGGTAGTTATATGCAACCACTAGAATTATTATGTATCGAGCATTTAGCGGCGGTTATGGGTTAACCGTCGCTATTTTTTAAAAAAAATTTATAGTTAATTTAGTGATGGTTATGAAACCGATGCTATTATTTTTAGGAATTTGTAATTTAATTTAGCGGGGATTATGTAACTGCTATTATTATTTTTTAAAACTTTACGATTTAATTTAGCGGGGGTTATGTAACCGCTGCTAAATTTTGTTATATTTTTTTAAAAAATTTTAAACCATTCATTTTATTTATTGTATTAATTAATGATACTAATTATTCTTGTAAAGTAAAAATACAAACCGATGGTATAATAAGAAATCAATATAAAATGAAAATCAATATAATAATAAATTCATATAATTAAAAACACAAATTTGAATATATTTA
>JANHAO010013811.1:0-15651 GCA_026873985.1 Saraca asoca | reverse complement strand
CATTTACATTACTATTTGATATTATATTTCACTGTTTATTTTAATTTATTTTGCAGGTTTCAAAGTATATATTTGTGATTTAAGAATATCAACATTAGAATTAGAAATTATTTTATCTTTTTAGGATCTCTTGTAAATAAATTTCAAAAGAAGTTTGATTCGAACAATATTTTCAAAATAAGGTAGAAACACCACTTGAAGAAAGTACAAATATTATAAAAATTATTTTACACATTACGAATCGATTCATTAATTGATTCATGTTTGAAACCTATACAAATTGATTCATACATCGATCCATGAAGAATAGTTTTCAAAATTTTTAAAACTGAATGTTAGGATTTTCTCTGAATCAATTCAGTAATCGATTTACAATTTGAAAATCAGTTATTCTATTACAGTTCGTTACAACAGTTATAAAAATCTAACTACCCTTCAATTCTATATAAGTTTTACACGATTTTCTCTCATCTTCAAGTGCAAAAATCTCTTATCAAAGAGCTAAACTTGATTACTCTCTACCTCACCAGAATTCTGAGATCTAATAAAAAAATACTGAATCAAAGTTCAATTGAATTCATTGTAGCTATTTGAGAATTGTTTCTCAAATCCTCCTCTAGTATTGTATTTCATTTTACCTTATTCTTTTCTTTTATTTTCTTTAAGGTTTTGAGGTTTATAGAAATATTGTTTAGGTTTGCAAGAGTTTGTTATAATTCTTGTATTTGTTTTTAGGTTTAGAAGAGCCTGATTGTATTCCTTCTAGGTTAGCAAGACTCCCATAATTCTTGTGTTTGTTTGTTTGTTGTAAATTAGCATTTTAGGAGTTTAGTTTAAATCTTAATGTTTTTCTTTGATTGAAGTGATAATCTAGTTGAAGATTATCCAAGTGGAGTAGACTTAAATTGCGGTTTTAATTCAAGTTAGACCACTTTAAAAACTTGTATCTTAATCTTCACCAATCAATATTCTACTGTGGCTCTTGATTAAAAAGAATAAATCACAATTTTTGTTAAGATACAAAAGAATTTATTTCATATAAAGGAGTATACAAATTCCCATAAAGGAATAAGGGCAAGATCCATGATTTTCTTATTTTATTTTCTAATTCTCGGGACCTAACAGTTGGTATCAAAGCTTTGGCTCTTGATACTCCTTTTGTTTGATAAGGATATGGATTCAAACTTAACTATTTTCTCTGACTGCCCATCTTTGAACAATCCACCTCCTTTTGGTTTAGAAAATTTTGATTTTTGGAAGTACAAAATTAAAATCTTTATTAAAGCTTTAGATGTTGATATGTTAGAAATTTTAGAAACAGGCTATAAATGTCCTATGATATCTATTAATGGAACTCTAAAACAAAAATCCAAATTGCTATGGACTATTAAAGAGGAAAGAAAACATCTTCTTGACTCCAAAGTAAAATGGATCATTTTTAGTACATTGTCTGCTAATGAATTTCCAAGAATTTCAAAATGTAGAATAGGAAAAGAAATTTTAGATACTTTGGAAATTGCCTACAGTTGCATATTTGAAGCTAAGTACAAAGAGAAAGAAGAACACTATCTTATGGTCAAGCATAATGAAAATTCACAGGTTTTGTAGTATCCTTTATCTTTTTGTAATTCCTATATTAGTGACTCTAATAGTGATTCCAATAATCAAACTGATGATGATGATTCTGATGATCTATATGAAGAGATTTATGAAGCACTGACTAAAGCCAATAAGGAGATAAAGAAATTAAAGAGTCAAAATGAGAATTTGATCAAAATGATAGAGAAAATTGAAAAAGAAAATGCTAATTTGAATGTTTTGGCTGAAAAATTAGTTAGTGAAAACGAAACTTGTGAGCACTATGACTCCTATAAGCTAGAGATAGAGAGATTGAATAAGGTGTTACAAGGCTTTGCTGAGAGTAATAAAAAATTGAATGGCATGCTTCAAAATTAGAGAAATTTTCAAAATAAAAATGGCTTAGGACATAGATAGTAATAGCCTAAGAGATCTAAGAGATGGAACCCTACCTGTATCACCTGCTATTATTGTAATCATAAAGGTTATCACATCGGAGACTATCAATTTAGAAATGAAACATATTTTCCAAGGCCAAATGAAAAACTGGTATGGTTGCCAAAATTATCTACTGTTAAGAAAGTTTCTGCTTTACCTACTAACAAGTTTGGACCCAAAACTTATTAGGCACTAGCCAAGCAAATTTGATTCTAGTTTTATAGTTCTGTGTGAGAGAAAAGAAAGTAACTCATGATATAAAATAAAAGTTGCACTCATCACAAGACAGACTTTGATAAACTCCCTAAAATCTTCAGTAAATTCTCTTATTTTTCATGTTTGATTTGTATATTACAATTACTAACTTAAGGATCAAAGATGTTGTTGAGTTTGTTTTATAGGTACATGAAGAGAATTTAAGACTTAAAGTGATTTGAGAAGCCATTTGGTTGTTTGAATACCAAGAAAAAACTTAAGAGAACAAAAAACTTAGAAAAACTAAATTTATGAACCCCATAATTGATTCAGTAATTGATTCCCATTTTTCTAGATTTTTCATAAGTTTTTAAATCGATTGCATAATCAATTCGCTTCTCGAATTCTAAACATTAAGAATTGATTCTCACATCGACATGATTTTACCAACTTTCGGGAAGACTCAAATTTTCAAAATTTTTCTAAAAACTCTTAAATAAATCGATTACCTAATCGATTTGTAGAATATCCACTCATATATGCATTGATGTTGCAATCGATTCCCCTATGAATTTCAATTTAAACTCGAATCGATTCATTAGTGAATTTTTTCTCTCTAAATCAATTCATGAATTGATTCAAGGCATGATATTATAAATAGATCAATCAAAGTTGAATTCATTTTATAGTAACCTTTCAGCCCCCTTAGCCGATTTTCTCAACTTCTTCTCAAAATTCCCAAAATCTTCATTTTTAGACACTTTTCACCAAAATTTTTACATAAAAACATTAGAAACATCATTCCAAAAGTTTTTAGCTTATTGATTTCACCAAAAATAGCTTAAATCAAAAAGGCCCAAATTAAACCTGAAGAAACCCTAGGTACTAAAACTGCGCTTCTCATTAATTAATTCAACAATGGCAAAAAGGATCAAGCTAGTAGCAAAATGTAAGGATAAACTGCCAATGAAGGCCACACAATTAACT
The DNA here is from genome assembly GCA_026873985.1 of Saraca asoca. Lineage (NCBI taxonomy): Eukaryota > Viridiplantae > Streptophyta > Magnoliopsida > Fabales > Fabaceae > Saraca > Saraca asoca. The sequence goes on along the minus strand of JANHAO010013811.1, from coordinate 12,453 downwards.
AAAGAAGAATCATTTTTTCAATCCTCAAATGAGTATGCTGCTTATCTCTTCTTAGAACATAGAAAAATTGAACCCTTGAAATGCTTCAATGACCAATTGCTGAAAACAACCCATTTACTTGAATTGTTAGTAAAGTATAGGCTAGAAAAATTTTTGACTTTCAAAGAAATAGCCTACCCTAGATTAATGAAAATGTTCAATGCTAATTTTGCTGATACGAATGGTAAATTATCTTATTATGTGATGCATAAACATGTGGTGATTGATTTTAAATCTTTTGCAAATGAATTTGGTATGAATAACACAATGCCAAAGCTTACTGCAGCATCCTTCCCTGATTATAGTAAGGAATTAACTGTTAGAATGCTCTTTCTCTATTCCATCCCAAAAGATGGTAGTGAAAAATTGCTGATAACTGGTTTATCTCCCAAAGACAGGATTTTGCACTATGCTCTATGCAAGATAATTATGCCAAAGGTCACCAATTTCATCCAAATTATGGAAGATGATTTGTTTTTAATGTGGGTTATTAAAAACCAAATGGATTTCAACTTTCCATATTTTATTTTAAAATACATGGGTGAATGTTCCAAAAGAACATATATATGTTATCTTCCTTATGGCATGATCCTGACACCATTCCTTACCAAATCCAAAATAAAACTTTTTGATGAGATTTTGTTTTCACCACCAAATGCAATCACAATGCTTATTGCATCACATTTTTACAAGATGGGTTTTAAAAAAATGATCAAGGGAAATGGACTAAAGAAACACCTGGACCTACATAATCATCTGGACAAATTTTAGGCTCAGTTGCAATTTCCATAAAGCTAAAGCTAGATTAACTAAATTAATAGAAAGGATGCATAAGCACATGACTGATCAAACAAATAAGATTTTTGACCCTCAAGAAATATGGTTTAACCTTATGGAAGAAAGAATGTCTCATTTAGAAGAGGAAAGCTGTAAAAGAGACAATAAGATAAACCAAAGGCTTAAATCCCTTGAGGTTCAAGTTCAAGAAATCAGATGGAGGCTACAACAACAAGATGAAGATATAGAGCTTCAGAAGATTGATGAACCTCATGCAGAGTGGTCTTATTTGTGCTTGTTTGTTTATCTAATGTGTATCCCTTAGTCCTATTTTCCCCTATCTTATTTTTACTGTTGTTATTATGTTTTGAGACTATCTTTTGATATTTGATGTAATCTGAGTATGGTTTACATTTTCTGGATATTTTAATATTTTATAGATATTATGTTGGATTCAGGTTTTATGTTGCTATTTTGATATTTTTGGATGATTTGGATATTCTTATTTTTTTACCAAAATTTATACAGGTTTTCTCCAATTTATATTGGATATTTTATCCTTTTTTACTTTAGATATGATTCAAATTGATATATGATTTTGTTGACATATAAATTAAATCCTGATTAATGTTTTCTACCAATTCTTTATTATATTTTTGGTACATATTTTCGATATTATTACTTTTTGATGTGTCAAAAAGTGGAGGATATGGAATTTTCAAAATTTTGAAAATTTTTTCAAAAATCCCATAAATTTTAGATTTCATTTTCAAACTAAAATTTTTAATGAGATATTATTTTCAATCAAAAAGGGGGAGAAAATTTTCAAAAAAAAAAAGGAAAGAAAAATTAAAAGTTAAAAATTTTCATAAATTTCAAATTTTTTTAAGAGTTTACTATTTTTTTTATTTTACTTTGAAACTAATCTAAAATTATTTGTTACCATAAAAAAGAAGGAGATTGTCAGTTTAGGTTAGCCTAGCTATACATATTTCTTGGTTTTGATGTTGAAAAATAATTTTAATTAAATCATTTATATTACTATTTGATATTATATTTCATTGCTTATTTTAATTTATTTTACAGGTTTCAAAGTATATATATTTACGATTGAAGAAGATTAACATTAAAATTAGGAATTATTTTTATCTTTTTAGGATCTGTGATAAATGAATTTCAAAAGAAGTTTAATTCAAACAATATTTTCAAAATAAGGTAGAAACACCATTTGAAGAAAGTATAGATTTTATAAAAACTATTTTACATATTATGAATCGATTCATCAATTGATTCATGTTTGAAAACCTATACAAATCGATTCATACATTGATTGATAAAAAATAGTTTTCAAAATTTTTAAAACCAAATGTTGAGATTTTTCTCTGAATCGATTCAGTAATCGATTCACAAATTGAAAATTAATTATTCTATTACAGTTCGTTACTATAAAAAACCTAACTACCCTTTAATTTTATATAATTTTTACATGATTTTCTATCATCTTTAAGTGTGAAAATCTTTTATCAAAGAGCTAAACTTGATTTCTCTCTACCTCACAAGAATTCTGAGATCTTATCAAGAAATTCTGAATCAGAGTTCTATTCAATTCATCTTAGCTATTTGAGAATTATTTCTTAAATCCTCCTCTGGTATTGTATTTCACTTTACCTTATTCTTTTCTTTTATTTTCTTTAAGATTTCTAGGTTTATAGTAATCTTTTTAAGATTTGCAAGAGCCTATTATAATTCTTGTGTTTGTTTTTAGGTTTAGAAGAGCCTAATTGTAATTCTTCTCGGTTAGCAAGATTCCTATAATTCTTGTGCTTGTCTATTTGTTGTAAACTAGTATTTCAGGAGCCTAATTTAAATCCTAATGTTTTTCTTTAATTTATGTGGTAATCTGGTTGAAGATTATCCAAGTAGAGTAGACTTGAATTATGGTTTCAATTCAAGTTGAATTATTTTAAAAACTTATGTCTTAATCTTTACTTTTCTACTCCTACATTCATAATTTTGTTGTACAATTATTAATTTTGCTGTTTGCATATTCACCAATCAATATTTTGCTATGGCTCTTGATTGAAAAGAATAAATCACAATTTCTATTAAGATACAAAAGAATTTATTTCAAATAAAGGAGTATACAAATTCCTCCAAAGGAATAAGGCCAAGATCCATAATTTTTGCATTTTATTTTCTAATTCTTGGGACTTGACAATTATTTTTATATTATTTACTGCATATGATTCTAGTGACTATATCATTTTGTCACAGTAAGATTACTGAAATTAATGAACAATATGCTACATGAAATGGATAACAATGTTGTCAGATAATTTAATTTATAAATTTGATTGGAATTAGTTTTTTACTTTTGAATGCATATTTTCATATAAAATATTTTGTTGATAGAGCATTTTGAAATTTAAATCCATTAGAGATTCCTTTAGAAAACCTCCAAGTGCAGTTGTGATTAGAATTATATCTGTTGGAGGAATAAGGGGAGGAAATCTATTGGGAGAATAAGGTGGATGATGATGGTTGATATCTGTTAGGTAAGGCTACCTTTAGGAATTAACCATTGGATTCTAGTTGTATATAGAAATACTAAATTTCTTTTCATCACTTGCAAAGTTTGTGAAATAAGAACAACATTAGTGGTTTTTCTCTACTGAATTACTTGAAAATTATTCTGGAAAATGAGATGAAATTGTATTTGTTCTTACTTTTTTTCAAATTTGATAACATGCTTATGTACAAATATTTAAATTTCTGTATATATGTGTGTGTTTTACTAGTTTACTTTTGAATATGAGTTGTAAACTAATTATTAGATCCTGAAGGATTATCCAATCACTGGGTTTTTATAAAACTCACCCTATTTTCTTTTCTATTTTCAAAGCCTGAGGCCATTCCCATTTTTTGTCCACATTCATCTCGACTTGAATATGCTCTTTAATTGGGTAGATTTTTTTTATAGAGCGTGAATGCATATTAATGATGGTATTTTTGCAATTGGTGTAGTTGAGTTGTACATGTGATTATGTTTGGTTATTGCCTAGTAGTTTGTACATGTTGTTATGTCTAGACTTTTGTGGTATTCTATTTAGTTGTATAGGTTGTGATAAGGCATGTAGCCCTTAGTTGATGTATTGGCTTAATGCCTAAGGTCCAAAAAAGAGAGGAAACTCTACCAGATTTTTCTTAGAAATCTGATGAAGTATTTTAACATTCATGTCTGTGTTAATTAGGTGTCCTCACTTCTTATATGTTTTATATCTATCTAGTTGCATTCCATATAGGTGCATCACATCATAGATTTTATTGCATTGTTAGGCTTGTAGAAGGTTATCTAACGATAACCTTTAACACCATCATGTGTCATGGATTGAAGAGTGACAAAGTTGGTATCAGAGCCTGGTCTAGAGTCTAGGTGCATGATTAGAAGTCTCCAACTAGCAAATTAGGACAGACGTATTGAGTTTATGTTAGTGCTCTTGGGAGTACAAAAGAATAAGGATATGTTAATACCTACTTGATGACATATGTTGAAAATCTTCATAATTCCTAAACCTTTCATTTCTACTTATATAAGTATTTGAATATTACCTAAACAAATCCTTCTGCTTGATATTAGGGAGATGCTACATAAGACCAAATCTTTTGCTTATATTGGACACCAATTTGAAGAAGTGTCCAAGAAAGCTTCACATGAACCATCTTGTTCACCACCATCACCTTGAGCTAGAGGTAAAACTAGAGGCTAAGGTAGAGTTACACATGAAGAAGTACAACCAAAGACTTTCCAGCCTGAGACAAATGCTCTTTCTACTTCTGGAGCTTCAATTGGCCCTTTTACTTCTGATGCCCCAGTGTGGGCAAGAAATTTACAAAGAGCCATAAATGAGTTTGTTAATGAAGTGACTTAACAAAGATTTTAGAGACAATAACAAGAAAGGCCAAAAACACATTTACCACCACCCTTCCACCTCTTACAGGGTTGACACCTATGAATTTTATAAAATTTCCTTCAAAAGTTTCAGAAGCTTAAGCCTTCTTGTTATTTAGGCATTGGGTCTTTGGTGGATCCTTTTCTATTTTTGGATCAAATTAAGTAATTATGACAGGCCCTTAAGTGTCAAAGGATACTGCTATAAGGCTAGTTGGATTCTAACTAGATGAATCCACTGTGGATTGGTATTAGGGCTGGGAGAGTCATGGATCAATAGGGGAAAGAACAAACACTTGGGAAATGTTTCATATGGCTTTCCTACAACAATTTTTTCCTAAAAGGTAATGATATGCTAAATTGTAGGAATTTAACAATTTTAAATAGAAAGGGACGACAGTTTCTAAGTATGCTGCCCAGTTTCTTCACCTATCTTAGTTTGCCAGGCATATAATCCCTATGGAGAAGGACAAGGCTAGGAAATTTGTTGAAGGTCTCAATGATAAGTACTTTAATATTATTCAAGTTTCTGAGGCACTACGTATGAACAAGTGTATAATCAAGCCATACGACTAGAAGTGAGGTTTATGGAAAGGAAGAAAGAAAGAAAGGCTTAAGGTAGTGCAAGAAAAAGATTAAGATATAAGGGTACAAGTGGAGATTCTAGAAGACCTTCATCCTCGACTTCTAATGCACCTCCTTTATAGAGGCCTAATGTACAATTTCCCCTATAGAACCTAGGTGGAGGTAATCGAGTAGAAGACCGACATATGTTACTTCTTCGAATCATTACCTTTCAAGACGATCTAGCTCCAATTATCCTACACTGGTTAGACCTAAGGCACCAGGATCATGCCATATTTGTGGTCATTTAGGGATTTATAGATGGGAAACTAGAGCTTATTTTACATATGGTTAGATGGGCTATATGGAGAAAGATTATCCTTATCCAATAGCCCTATCTAGTAGCATTAAGGCCACTGGTACATTAGGAAATGTTTTGCCCTAGTCTATAGCATCTGTGAAACCTCTATTGTTTGAGTTTGGTAGGAGAGGTGGAGGTAGAGGATCTTTTGGCAAAGGTTAAGGGAGTGGACATAGAGCTAATGCAAGAGTGTATACTTTGACTAGGTAGGATGCCCAGGCCTCAAATGCAGTAGTCATAGTTACTTTATCAATTAATTCTATTCCAGCTTATCTGCTATTTAATCTAGGTGCAATCCACTTATTCATCTCTACGTATCTTGCTTTTTGACTTATTAGACCTCGACTCCTTTTAGAATCACAAGTGTTAGTATCTACTCTATTGGGTTAGATGTTGACTGCTTGTGATAGTGTATCTTCTAGTGAAATTGATATGTGTGGGACTGTTTTACCTATTGATTTGATTATGCAAAATATGGTTGATTTTGATGTTATCTCGTCCATGGATTGATTATCAATACATCATGCATGTGTTGATTGTCATAGTAAGCTGGTTAGTTTTTGTTGACATGCAAATCTAGTCAACTAAAATCTGAAGCCTAAATTGCAAAATGCAGGATAACAAGAAAGATAGAGAAAGAAAAAGAACAAGAAGACACCAAAAAGTTTTTAATGTGGTTCAACCTAAATCAATGTCTACATCCATGATTATTCATTTCTATATTATTTTTCTAAGTAACAGTATATATTGGTTGTCTCTCTTGTACAATGATTTTAACCCCTATTTTTAATGGCTGGGGCATTACAATTTGAATGCAATACATCATGAATTAATTACAATTCTATAATGGACAATATTTGATTTGAAAATAGATTTCCATAATTAGTTTCCAATTATCATCCTTAATAACCTAATGGGTGGGAAAGCGTGCTTCGAGCTACGAGCTAGACCTCATCCTTAACAACTTGAATCTACACATTAGGTTGTTTTAACCTTTGTTGACCAGTGATCTGAGTTCACATTTAGTGACCTGATGACTTGCTCCAACGACCTTAATCACAGATGAGCTAGGCTTATCCATTAAGCTTTTATTAGCCTATTTGTATGGCTACAAAAATACTTATAGCATTAGCCCCTAACTTTCAGTGTGATCTGCGGACTGGGAGGTATAGTTTGCTAGTAAAAACTAGCGATTGTGATCTACCATGCTGTCATTTTGACTTTTGTCCCATCATTCTATCTATACCATTATTACTGTTATTTAATGTGCACATTCTTCCATAATCATCAAAGTGGTGATGACTAAACCTTGTAATTTGCTTGACCGTCAGATCGAGGGTAGTTGATCAATTTTCAGATTTAACGGTGAGGCTATGTGAGCTATATAAGGTGAGAAAAAACTCTTTTTCCTTTTTACTTGTCATTTTTGAAATCCAGCATTCTACTTCTTACTTTTCTCTCAAACACTCACCACCATTTTTTGCTTTTCTACTTTGCCAAATTTATAATAGAACATTTTGGATTTAGGTTGCCAGAGACCAATCTTACATATTATTCCCTTCTCAAAACTCTTTTCATCCAATAATTTAGTAAGTTTCTTTAGCACACCCTTGACTCTAAGCTTCTATTTTTCATGAATGCCTTGCTCTATGAGTTTCTGATGTCTTGATGCTTGGAGAGTTCGGTGGTGTGTGCCTGTTAGTTGCTAGGAAATTTTGTGTGTTAGTTGATTTTGTTGAATGCTTATTTGGACCCTTTTTGTTATTAGTGGAAGTTATCATGCAATCTATTTGACAACATGCTTGTAGGTAGATTATCGAGTTTAAGTTTCTACCTGTTTCCCAAGTTTTATCGACTTGATGGGTTCATTGGTCGAGCCCCCTATGTTTTTAATGGTCTGGGTCTTAGGGGTGGTGATATAAGGCATGTATGACCTGCTGCATAGGAAATTCCCTATTAGTAGATAGAAGCCTTAGCTTTTAGGTGTGGTCTACTTGTAGTGACTTGATTGTTCCTTCTTCTATGTAGATGTCTACAGTTCATAAGTGCCATGGTCACCAAGTAGGGAGTGTTGACGTTCCTGATTCTCCAAATTAGAGTGAGGAGTAGGTGTGTGTCATCGAAGAAGTGGCTTCTAGGAGTGGTGAGGTCACTGAGGAGTTCATGGCTCATCCTAGCTCCACTAAGGGTCAACAGGCCATTGGGAGATAGAGGCCTCCTGCTCGTGCGGTGTTTGCTCACCATGCTTTAACTATTAAGCTTGATAAGCTTAGGGGAGCTTTGATGTACCGCTTTCCTAAGGGCTGCTACATTATAGTGCCCTCACTTAATGACCACGTAGCTTATCCTCCTCCAGGGTTTGTTGCCATTAGCACCCACCATCTTGATATCGGGCTTATGTTCCCAGTTCACTCTTATACTATTGATTTGCTAAATAAATTAAAACTTTGCCCCTTCCAGCTTACACCTAATTCCTACTCCCAACTTACCTACCTTGCTCTCCTTTATCTAAGGAATAACCTCCCACCTCCTTCTACAAGGGTTCTTTGCTACCTCTATTATATCAAGGGCATAGGTAGTAGTAAGTCAGGTCTGCAAGATAGGATATACTACTTTACAACTTGCCAAATTGACCACAAGAAAATCTTACCCCAAGGTAATGCAAAAGGCAAGTCAAATGTATGGAACTATAAAACCCATTGGTTTTATATTTCTTGCCTATCTCTTCTTCATCTTCGAAACTTTGGGTTCATCCTCACTCCTAGTAAGCAAGCTAAGACATGTGAGCTTACATGAGTACATATATTTATTTTATCTTTAGTTTGACATTCTATTTCATTTTGTAGATAGAGCTAGTAAGGACAAGCTGACATTAGGGGTAGAGGAGGTTGAAGTGCTTGGCCAATTTGCTACTATAGATAGCCTCAAGAATGACCTCAAATTTGACAAGGTCTTCTTGCACTCTCACAAACTTGCTTTGGCTTTGAACGTTGAGCTCCTTGATAGCACCAAAGACATTGGAGCTCACAAAATTAAGGTGGTTGGCCTAACAAACTTTCAAAAGCATGCAAATATGATGAGGCTTAACCTTCTCATGCCACTAACCCCTCTTTCTGCTTAGTCTGCAGACCCTACTGTTGTTGCAACCACATCAAGTTCTGTTATTGCTATAACCTTTGCTGGTGCAAGTTAATCTTCTTCCTTGGTAGTAGCAGTAGGGACCTCACAAGCACTGGTTTCCACTTCATAACTTAAGGTGGTCAAGGTCCCAGACGAGCCGGTGAAAGCAAGGTCCCTATTTAAACCCCTTGCCAAGAAGTAAAAAATGGACAAGGGGAAAGATGTGGCCATTGCAACCAAACAATTGGCACCTGAGATCGTGCCCCAAGAGTGATTTGATGGCCTTGGTCTTAAGGCAGGGGATTATTACAACTTGCTCCCAAAAAATGTGGACCTGATCTTGGGGACCCACACCAAGCCATAAAAGTTAGAGGAAATGTCTGGTGAGGGCTTGATGGGCTATATAGCTTGTCAAGATATGTTGGTAAGTTTAGTTCTTTTACTTCTTTGCAAAGTAACTTAACCATTTGGTTTATCAGAGCACACTAGGGGCAATAAAGCTGAAGGACAAGCCTTTATCTCGGGAAGAGGATAAGAAAAAGCTCAAGAGTGACTTGGTCACCATGATAACTAAGGCGTTGGGGATAAGGAATAGAATGCAGTTACTTAAGACCTAGTTGAGAAACATCGAGGTGGCCAAGAAGGAAGCCAAGTAGGCCTTATCTCGAGAGGAGGCAAACCATAAAGCTATCATATCCATTTTTACTTTGAATCTCAATAAGGTTGTTAATGAGCTATTACGAGTGAAGGATAAGCTGGACGCGACAGTGTGGTAAGCTGAGGCTACAGAGAAGGAGAAGAAGGTGGCTAGGAAAGAGGTTGTTCAAGTAAGAAAGGAAGCAGCTCAAGTTAGGACAGAGACCATTGCACTAGTCGTGAAAGTGAACAAAGAGGCAGTGTCTAGAACCATCGTCGGCTTCTTGTACACCTTGTGGAAGGAGCACCCAAAGATGAACTTCTTCTTTCTTGGTAGGGATGTTCACAAGGCTTTAAGGGCTTCGAGGAAGTTGTGAAGGCAGCTCCTCCAACTAAGGGTGTGGACGCTGCAGGTGAAGTTGTTCCTGCTTAGGGCACACAGGTCGTTGGTAGAGTTATTGATGACCAAATGATAGATGACCTACTTGCCCCATATGTCGACCCTCTAACCTACTAGAGTACAGCTCCTAAGGACCGGCCTTCTTCTTAAGTCACAACTACTGTAATCTGAACAAGCTTTTCTTGTAATTTTGAATTTTATTTTTTGAATCTTCATATGTACATTCACCTCGTTGAATGAGGTTTTTAATGAATTTCTTCTTTTATAATTTTCTTGCTTTATTCTTTTAAGCTTTAGTAATAGTCAAATTCACCAAGTTAATGGCAAGTTGAATGCTCTGTAGGTCATAAATGATAACTTAAAGGTTAACATGAATGCGTCTCAACTCACAACCATGGCTTAATAAATATTAGTCAAGTTGAATGCCTAATAAGTCACAAATGATAACATATAGGTTAACATGAATGGATCTTAGCTAGCAAACCATGACTTTGTAATTATTAGTTAAGTTGAATGCCCAGTAAGTCATAAACGATAACACATAAGTTAACATGAATAGACCTCAGCTAGCAAACCATGACTTAATAAATATTAGTCAAGTTAAATGCCTAATAGGTAGCAAACACTAACACATAAGTTAACATGAATGGACCTCAGCTAGCAAACCATGACTTTGTAAATATTAGTTAAGTTGAATGCCTAGTAGGTCACATATGATAACATATAGGTTAACATGAATGGACCTTAGCTAGCAAATCATGACTTTGTAAATTATAGTCAAGTTAAATGCCTAGTAGGTCACAAATGATGACACATATGTTAACATGAATGGACCTCAACTAGCAAACCATGACTTTGTTTAGTTTAGAACCAAGATGAATGCTTAGTAAGCTAGGTCAACTTGAAAGGACCCTAGCTAGCAAACCATGGTTCTCTTTAGGTTAAAACTAAGATGAATGCTTAGTAAGCCACAAACGATGACTCTTAGGTCGACTTGAATGGGCCTCAACTAGTAAACCATGGCCCTTTAAACCTTGACAATAACTTTTTTCTTGTATAATACTTTGTTGAAAATTTATTCAAAAATTAGTAGACATAAAAATTTGAGGAAAAATTTGGGTACTTTTATTAATATTTGAATAACATTATAGAATTAGAAGTGCTAGGGCTACTGTTATATTAGTTACTGGGGCTGCTGAGGTCTTTATTCTACAGGTCGACCATATAGTCTCTCAAGCAACCTTTCTTGATCAGATCCTCAATCGCATCTTTGAGCGCCCAGTAATTCGAAGTATCATGCCTGACTTCATTGTAGTAGGTACAAAACTTATTTTTGTTTCTGAATTTGTTAGGAGTCCTTATGGGATTGGGCTTCCCAAAGTCATCCCTATTCTTCTCTATTGCAAATATCTTATCCTAAGTATTTGATAGGATGTTGTAGTTGTCATTATGACCTTGACACTGAGGTCGCTCATTCCTAGCCTTCTTTGTAGCTTGATTATTAGAGCCATCATTGTGATTCTCCTTGCCATTATCGCCATTACTTCTCTTTTTATTCTTGTTGGAGCTATTCATCTTGTCTTTCTAATTGGACTTTTCAGGGCCAAAGGTCTCCTTCCACTTTATCTTTTTTGTAGGTTAATCATAAAACTCACCCATGTCCTTCACTCGAAACTTTTATATACTCTTATACAAGTTCCCATTATTGCAGAGTCCCATTGAGATCACTGTTAGGATACTTTCATTTGAGGGATTCTCCACATTACTGACCTCACATTTGAACCTAGTGCTGTAGTCTTTCAGTGATTTATTTTGTTGCTGAAAGACCATTGCGAGATGGTAGGATGATGCAAGTTACCTTCTCAATGCCCTGTACTGGTTGATGAATCTCATCTAGCACTCTTCCCAACTATTAATGCTATAGGCTAAGAGACTCTTGAGCCATGTTTGAGGTATGTCTCCAAGAGTGGTTAGGAAGATGCGACACTTGACCAGAGAATTGTTATTTAAATCTATACATTGAATGCATCAAGTTGGTCATATTAGTCACTATCCCCATTGTATTATGAGATAGTGGGAATTTTAAACCAGTGAGTGAGAGGCTCTATCTTGATCTCCCTGGTGAATGGCATCCTCTCCTCATAATGATCTTGATGGTCTTGAGCTAGAGGGTGTTCTTTGATCGGCTGTTGAACCAGTCAGATTAGTAATTTATAACCAGATTACCCTACTCTACTTGTAGTATAAAGCAACACCGGGTCGAGCCCTTGGATATTCTAATAATAACAATCAAATTAAGAGATAAATAAGGGGGGTTGGTTTGTAGCAACTAATCTAACAGGAAAATAGCAAGACAGAAACTGTAAACAAAATACAAGTAATAACCAGTCCAAGGGAGTCACTAAGCTTGAGATTAATGTATCCTTGATCACTAAATATTCATTCAATTGTTCATCATATTCTATGGCCTAAAATCATAACAAGAATCCTTGAAATGATTAATGAGTTTAATCAGAACTTAGCCAACAAACAATCCATCAAAATCTCAATGCATTACTTATTTTCTACCTTCCTCTTCCTACAAGTGATTATTAATCAATAATCATA
>JANHAO010013810.1:0-15656 GCA_026873985.1 Saraca asoca | reverse complement strand
GTTGCCAGAAGATTTAGGCAACGGTTTTGAAGCTTTAGGCAACGGTTTTCAGCCGTTGCCAAAGAGCAAAAATGTTGTAGTGAGACTTTGCATGTTGGAACAAAAAACTAGCTAGCTAATGTCTTCATCAAAGCACTTCATCCTACTCAGTTTTATGTCCTCCTAGGCAAGATGGGCATCCAAAATCTATATGCTCCATCTTGAGGGGGAGTATTAGCATTCTAGTACAACCAATTTATTTTTCCATTATTGCTTTCTATTGTATTTTCTATTATATAGCTATATACACTAAGACATTGTTAGTTATTTTTTCTTTTGCTGAGATGTATTTCATGTTTTAGTCATGTAAGCAGAATGCTCTGTTATATAAGTCCATGTATTTTTGAATTGAAATGATAAGCTAATAATTAGAGAATGTGCCGATTTCCATTCCTTTCTAATATATGACTATCGACTTTGCCTAGGTATTTAGAACTGTTGCATCTTTCCATTTGGTTTTTAGATTAATTCCTTTGCTCTTTATTCATGTAGGTTTGTGGTTCATGTCATGCTTAACAGTTTTCATTTACTTTATATATATATATATATATATATATAAAGTTTATTAAAATGGAGGAGAGAAGTTTTAGTTAAGTTCTTATGTTTGAGGAAATTTCATATTTCTTTTGCATTTCTGCCTAGAGGATTTTCTTGACATTTATAATCTTCGTTAAAAGAATATTTCCTTAAACTATTTTTATTGTTCAAAAACTAAAAAGGTTCAAGTTCAAACACTAACATTTGGAATGAACGGATCTTTAAATTTGTAATTGAAAAATGTTCATTTAATTTTTTTTTTTCATTTGTTCAACGAATATTCTAAAGTGGCATTTTGAAATTTGATAAATTAATAATCAACAGACTAATTAATTAATTTATCCGGTGTTTTGAAAGTTTGAAAATTGATTTAAATAAGAGGTTCTAGAAAGTGAACTAAAAAAGTTAGTTAACAAGGAAGATGTGTAGTAGGAAAAAAATAAAATCTAAAGGGTGTGAGAAAATAATAACCACACAACCTTTTTTTTTTCTCATATTTTTTATTCAAACCAAATAAGAAATATTTTTAAATTTTGAATAATTCTTTTTGCTATCACTTAAAAAAAAAAAGTCATCAAACAGAGATTAAGAGACACAGAGAAGAAAGACACTTTTTTTTTTTTTGTTGGTTTAGACGTGAATCCTACGTTTCTTAAGAAAATTTGAGAAATAAATTTAGAGAAGATAAAACACAATTTCTTATTCTAAATTTTGTAATTTATTTTTTTAGAATCCATCATTTTAATATAAAAAATTTCTATGTTTATCTCTCTTTTAAATTTATACCTTTAATGTTTTTAAAAAATTAAGGGAATTTAGATTTTGTTCCTATTATTTTGTGTTTCGACAGATAAAGAAACGAAGCCAAATGACTCTGTCCTCTTATTACTCCCCGTCAAATATTTTATTAACTTAATTCCACCAACAGTGTCTCTCTCCACAGTCTTCTTATTTCCCTTTTCACATTCTATTTTTTCTTTTCTTTTCAAAATTCATTTCCCTATTTTTGCAATTGACTTTGACAATTTTTGAATCTGATCTTCCTTTCAAATAATTTAATGCGTAATCCCCTTGATTATGGCTTTACAGGGAAAGGTTTCAACAAATTGTTGTCTTATCTTCAAGTACAGGTCATGTATCACGACTATTATTTATGAATGAGATTTTCTTGCAGAGTTGAATTCGTGGTAACATATTATATTTTGATTTTGTTTTTGATAACATTGATTTGGCTAAATGAAATAAGAATGAATTTTTTCAACAGACTGAAATTGTGTTTCACTAGATTGCTATTCATATATATTTATTTTTACATTTATAATATATAATAGAGTATATTAACGTGTTTGTTTGTTTCGATCTTGCCTTATTATTTCCTGTTTCTTTTTCGATCAACCAAATTCCTGCGTCTTGGACTTTTGAGTTTGGGTTTGGTTTGTCTTATTTCTCATCCTCTTATGAAAGCCTTTTAAAGAGCAAGTGTTTTTTTTTTTTTTTCTTCCAATGGCTTTTCATGTTTTTTCTCATGTCTTCCTTTCTCTTTATTTTCTTATTGATTTTTATTACTTAAGTTACTAGATTTTAATCCATTTATACCGGGCGTAGATCTCTGTATTGCGACATCATGTCCCATCCCATTTTCACTAAAAATGACTCCACACGTCCGTTCTATTTTAGAAGTCTGACAATATTTCTAACACAGTCCAAAATTTATAATGGGCTGTGACTGACCAACCACTTGTGGGTCAACTTGGACCATAGGTGTCGAGCTCCATAAAACATGGGTACGATCAAGACGGAGTAGACTTTTCAATGACCATGGTCCAAATAATCCCGTGGTTTTGGTTGAGCGACAAGGTCCCGGAATAGTCTAATGTCACTCAACCTTGTCAAAGTAACCATCATGCCCAAACACTTAAACAATCCGCAAGAAGTTCGCCTTGCCCTATGCATCAGGGATCATGATGCAATTACATGATCGTGCTCTCCAACATGTAGAGTGACACTATATTGACTTGAATACCAAAGTGTGCTGTACGAACTACTTTTGTCTTACACCGTTGGCCCTGTTCTTTGTGCAAAGTATCTTACAACTGGAAGCCATCACGCACATTGACCCACTCCACCTAATAGGTTCCATTTGACATCATTTGTGGCTTTCCCAGCCATTACAATGTCATGACATTCTTGTTCTCATTCTGCCCATCTCCCTTCGTTGTTGGAAGAACTCCATAGCAAGGCGAGAGAGAACACCGCCAAGACCAAATGGTTGAAAAAGCATGTTGGATTGCCATCGAATTGGAATGCAATTCATTGACTGATGAAGTCCACCAACTACAAGCAGAACTTCACACCATCCACCATGTACAAAGTTAGTATGTCCTTCCCCCAATGGCCCTACGACTATTAAGCTAGTTCTCATGGAGGTTAACCTAGCTGTGGGGCAATCAAGCTAACCGCTTACCTCCACCACCACCCCCACTAGTTTATCCATATAATCCGCTCCATAGATGGCATGTCCCACAATCGCACATGAATATAGCTCACTGTAATCTACAGCCAAATCCCATCCATCCTGTCCTAATACCATCGGTGACTCACCAAATGCAACTTGCCAAACAACCGTTAGTATCGAACCCCTAACCATAAAATCTTTTCACATAGCTCTTTCAAGTTGTTCAACTAACTTTGCAATAGTCAAATGATCCCTAGCGTAACCTATAGACCCAAAATAACAATGCTCTTAAACCATATGATCCATTACACCTAACAATCAATCTCAACCAAAGCCAAACATAGAGCTCTTGCCAACCATCCTCTTGTAATGAAGACAATCACCAATTTACATAAGTAATAATGGCCACTCCATTGCCTACCCACTTTAAACCACTAACTCATGTTGAGTCTGTCAACCATTCTGGGCTTCCATGTTGTTATCTTGAGCACCAAATGTTATTATGTGTTGTGCCTTTTCTATGACACTAAAAAGGGTTAGCTTACGCTAGTTCATAGACAAGTGGCTGAGGTATTTTCCACTCATTTTACAACTAGTTGAGTGCCAAAGAAAATGTTAGCTACCATGGTTAACTTTTAGCAATGGTAATGTGAGACTTTGAAGGAATACATCGCTCACTTTAATACACCAACTTTGGAGATCAATGACCTCAATAAAGGTGTAACAGTGCATTAGATTAGCTCGAGTTTGTGATCAAGCCACTTCTTATTATCCCTAAAAAATCACCCAACGTTGTCCCTATCTGAACTATTGGCATTTTTGAAGAAGTACATAAATGTTAAGGAGGTAGAGCTCACTCAAAGACAAATTGAGCAAAGTCAGTTTGAAAGTACGCAACTAAGACACAACAAATGTGACCATGATTGAATGCCACTGCAAAGATGGTATACAACTATGAATTGTTGAACATGTCAGTTAGCCACATCATCCAGGATGTTTGAATAGTAGAGTTAATGAAATTTCCACCCAAGAAAAGGAGAAAGTTCCTTACAGTGGATAAGTCTAAATATTACAAGTTCCATCAGGGATTATGATCATCAAACTGATGAGTGTCATGCTAAAAAAATGAGATTGAGGCATTAATTCAGAGATAACACCTATTTAAATATAAGAAATTTGAAAGCAGTCAAAATGGTCAAGAAAGAGAAAATGGAAGGGAATGTAAACGTTTACAAGGAATTGGCCAAATGGATGTACAATAAACAGAAAAGGAGCTTCTAATTTTAGGGATGGTTGAAATGATTGTGGATGGTTTCACTGGGGGTAGAATCTCTAAGAATGCTAGAAAATGGCACTTTCAATTCATCATGGTTGTTAAAGAAAAGTAAAGGAGAGAACAATATGAACTCATTTGTTTTACAAAGAAAGATTTTGATGACATTAATAAAGACCAGGACAACCCCATGGTGATCTCAACACTAATCTACAATTTTCTTAGTCAAACAAGTGCTCATCCACTAGGGGAGTTCCATGCATATTTTATATTTGCATGTTGTTGACGCCTTTATTATTCCAAAGAACATATATAATCCTTAGAAGGGTGTTCTAATTGGTTTTACAGAAAGATATGTGCAAGTCAAGCGAACGGTCACTCTAAAAGTGACATTAAGCACTAGACCTCTAACAAGGTGCCTTGATGTGAATTTCTTAATGGTGGCCACACCCAACAATGCCTACAATGCCATCCTTGATCAATTTTCCCTAAACCAAGAAGGGACCATTGTCTCCATCCCTCACCTACTAATGAAATTTCTCACAACATGAGGGATAGGTGAAGTCTACACCAATTAATAAGTGGCTCACAAGTGTTATATGGCTAGCCTGGCTAAGAATAAAGAAAGCACAAGTAGGACAAAACAGGTGGTTATCAGCTTGCCTAATAACAAATCCCAAATGATAAACTCAACATTACTAGATGTTTGATAAGAGAATATGCATCGACCAAGACATGGGTCAGATATGGAAGAAATACACATTTTTAGAAAAAAAATGACAATAAGACACCAAGAATAGGTGCAAAACCTATGATAGATGACAAGACGTAACTAATTGATTTCTTCAAAGAGTACAGAGAAATCTTTGCCTGGATACTTACAGATATGTCAGGAGCTGATCTAAACATCACATGCCATAAACTATTAGTCGATTTTAGCATAAAAAATGTTTAATAAAAGAAAAGAAACCGTGACATCAAGTGATAGAAAGTCATAAGAGAAGAGGTTGAAAAGCTACTAAGGGTTGGTTTCATTTGCAAAGTCTCACACACAACTTGGCCAGCAAATGTGATCCTTGTTAAAAAGGTCGATGGTGGATGGAAGATGTGCTTTGACTTCATAAACCTTAACAAGGCATGTCTAAAAAACTCTTATCCACTACCTAACATTAATCAGCTAGTCGATAGTGCTTTTGGATGTAAGGTTTTGAGCTTTGAGGACATATTTTCTTGGTATAATTAGTTGAGGATGCACTTAAATGATGAAGATAAGACAACATTCATAGCCAAGCAAGGGGTATATTGCTATAAGGTAATACCATTCGACCTCAAGAATGTAGAAGTAACTTGCCAAAGAATGATGAATAAAGTTTTTGTTAAACAAATAGGATGAAACATGGAAGTATACATTGATGACATGATAATTAAGTTGAAAAGTATGAATCAACATTAGGTAAACTTAGAAGAGACCTTAATGAAAAACTAAATAATGCAAGAAATGTATATTCAAAGTATAAGCAAGGAAATTCCAGGGCTTCATGATCATTGAATGAAGAATAAAGGCAAACCCATCTAAATGCTAGGCAATCATTAACATGAAGAACATATTGACCATCAAAGAAGTCTGTACACTAAACAGCAAAATTGTCACCCTAACACATTTCGTGTCTAAGTCAGTCGATAAACATGCTCCTTTCTTTAATTTACTTAAAAATGCTAGAAATTTTGTATAGACTAATGAATATGAGAAAGCTTTCAAAGAATTAAAAGGATACTTGGCCACCCCACTTATAGTTTCTTGACCAGAGTTTGATGAAAAATTGCATTTGCATGTTGTGGCAATTGAGGGAGATTATCCAAGAAACTGAAGAAGAACAAAAGCCAATATACTTCACAAGTCGAACATTGCTCTAGGTAGAGATAAGATATTAAAAGATAGAAAAATTGGCTTTCATTTTGCTTTGTGTGTCCCAAAAATTGAAGCTTTATTTCTAGAACTATCAGATAGTTGTTCGAACAATTGTTCCCATTAGACAAATGCTCCACAAACTTGATTTTGTTGTTGACTTATTGTATAGGTAGTGGAGCTCTCTAAATATGGATTCATCTATGAAGCATGAAGACCAATCAAACCATAAATGCTAATACATTTCATAGTGGAGATGACCAGGACAGAGGAAGACAAGTTGAATGACCAAAATTAGGTGTTGCATGTTGGTGAATCATCAAATGATAAAGGAAGTGGAGCAGGCATAATCCTCGAAAGACCCGATGACTTGGTGTTATAATACTAACTGAAATTTGATTTCAAAGCAACTAACAACCAAGCAGAGTATTAAGCCTTGATAGCGAGTCTACGATTGGCAAAAAAGGTCGATGCTTAATTGTTGAAAATTATGAATGATTCCCAACTAGTGATTGCCCAAGTGAAAGGTGAGTATGAGATTAAGGAGCTAATGTTGATTATATATGCCCATATGGCAAAAAACCTATTCAAAAAATTTAAGTATGAACTAATAAGGATCCTTATAGTGAAGAATGATTGTGTAGATGCACTCATAAAACTTGCCAGCACCAAAGCAGTGGTTAATAATTGAATTATAATGTAGGAAATACTTCAGGACCCTTGTATAGAAGAAACTATATGCATAGAATAGGAAGAGTCTTGGATAATGCCAATTATATATATATTTTTTTGAAGAACAACCATCTACCAAAAGATAGAGGGAGGCCAAAAAAGTCAAACGACAATCTAACATATTTCTTCTTAGATAACAAATATTTGTACAAAAGAAACTTTGCCCTCCTATCTTTGAGGTGTGTACAACTAACCGAAGCTGATTATGTCCTAAGAGAAATTCATGAATGGATTTGTGGTAGTCAACTAGCTAGTGTAGCTTTAGCATTGAAAACTTTGGGATATACTTGGCCCATAATGAAAAAAAAGGCAATCAAGCTATTGTAAAATTGTAAAAGGTGCCAAAAATTTGCCGAAGTCCGAAGACAACCACCAACAAACCAAATGTCTATAATCTCTCCATGGCCATTCAACCAATGGGGATCGACCTTTTAGGATCCATTCTAATCGATCTTGATCAATTAAAGTATGTGGTGGTGGTAGTCGACTATTTCACAAAATGATTTAAGGTAAAACCCCTCACAACCATAACTTTAACAATGTACAAAAATTTGTATGAAAGTCTATCATTTGTAGGTAAAATTTCATTATAACATTTCATCATGACAATTCTATTCATTCCTTGCAAGTATGGTCTCCCTACAACAATCATCTTTGACAATAAGAAATAGTTTGCTAGCGATAATTTTATAGACTTTTGCCAAAGTTACTATCTGTCAACATATAACTATTGCTAGTTAAATAAACACCTTACTAAGTCTTCATTATGTAGGTTAGGAATCAATCAAAAGTTTACATTTGTCGAACACCCATAAACCAATAGACAAGCCTAGCTAACAAATAACATCATTCTAGAAAGGTTGAAGAAAAGATTGGATGGAGCCAAAGGAAAGAATGTGAACAAATTACAAAGTATCTTGTGGTCTTACAAAATAACCCTGCATTTTGTTACAAAAGAAACTCCATTCATGCTTACATACAGATTCGAGGCTATGCTCACAGTTGAATTGTGACAACACTCTAATCAGAGAGAAAATTAGGTAGAAGAGGAGAGCAAAGAAAAAAGAAGAGTTGGACTTGCTAATGGAGGTTAGAGATGTAGCCCACCTTCATAGTGAACAATACAAAGGTAAAATAGTCAAAATAGGTAACAAGGTTAAGAAAAAAGAGTTTATAAAAGGCATGTTGGTCCTCTATTGAGTGGATGGAGTGCAAAAGGGACAAACAAAAGGAAACAAGTGGCATCATGGGAAGGCCCTTATTAGGTGAAAGAAAGTATGTTGAATAACACATATCTCCTCGAGACGATCAAAAGGAAACCCATTCCCTACACTTGGAATGCAAAACACCTAAAAGCTTATCATGTTCGGATTTGATGACCAGTTAATTAGTAAAATATGTAAATAAATAACATAATAGGAAATGAATAAGGATTCCTCACTATCCAATTTGATTTGCCCTGCCTTTTAAAGCCTAGGTGGCCCTTTGGCATGTAAAAGATTAGGCAGTCTCCTTGGCATGCAATGTCTAAGTAGTCCCTCAACACTTTAAAGCCTAAGTAGTACCTCAGCACTCAAAGCCCGAGTAGTCTTTCGGCACTTAAAACCTGAATAGTCCCTCAGCACTTTAAAACTTGAGTAGTCTTTCTACATTATGACCAAGTATGACATTGACACTTAAACTCATGCAATTTCTTAGTACTTAAACAATAATGCTTAGAGGAAAGGCAACCAAAAGAAGGTGAAGCTAGCTTAAAACTCAATGACCCATTAAAAGTCAAATTAGTCAAATAATTTGAAGGTCATCAGACTAAGTAGTCCTTTGATGTTTAAATGATCACATAAAATTAAAACTAATATATAAAATGATTAACCAGTTTGAAGGTTGAATAATCTAACATAAAAGTAGTAAACTTATGCATATGGCCTATTGGAAGTTAAGCAATATAAACGAAGTAGTTAACCTATCGGAGGTTTTAGAAGAATCAATGACAAAGGTAAATTGAGTGGCCGATTAAAAGCCAAAGCTTGAATAAAAAAAAATAAAGCTAAGAGTAGATAATGTAAACGACCATTCAAGGATCACATAGTGATAAAAAATATCCCAATACATCCAAATACTAAGTGTTTAAAACTACAAAGAATTCTAAAGAGAACTACAAATAATTAAACAAGACCTTGCTTCTTCAAATTGTTTCAAGTGACATATCCTTATTTATGTTGGTAAGGTCCATTGGCTTACTTCACTTGTTTGACTGCCTAATTGAAGCCTAATTGGGTCATGGGATAGCTTAGAACTTTAACCTTAGACATCCCCTTGTGTCACTCCTTCACCTTATTAGACATCCCCTTGTGTCACTCCTTCACCTTATATGAGGAAGACTCTTTGTCCTCCTCTCAGCCCTTTTACTTAGACTCAGGTTCTTGGTCCCTTTGTAGGAGCAATTATGTAAATTTTTACGACTACTACATCCTTCTCTTTCACCAACTTAAATACAAGATTGGTCAAATTTTAAGTACTTTTATCTCGATCAACTAGCTCTATAGATTGGGCAAATCTTAAATACTTTTCTAGATTATCCAAAGTGCTAGAGTCACCTTCGATATAGTCCTTTTCAACCTTCACTGAAACTAAGATAACTAAGAGGATAGAGGCCACTGATCGAACCATCTACTCAAATGAAGACCTGATAAGTTGAATGGTCCTATACTTAATCATAAATGCTTTATTTCATTCTAGATCGATCGACATTAGTAGTTAGCCCTACAGAAACTAGGCATAATCTAAATTCTTACACCATACACTATCTATGGTATCAAATAAAATTGGCCCCTTTCAATGCTTTGATCAGCTAAGGTTTTGACCAAGAACCTAACATGACTATCTTGGTCAAGGAAGTAGAAACATCTAAAGTGGAGTTGGATGGTTTACCTTAAAAAAGTCACTTAACCTTTATAGCTGCTTGCAAGAAGGCAAAGATTTGATATAGCCCCAGAAGCCCTTAGAACATCCCAAAGACATTTGACAGCTAGTGACTTTGTCTGAGGAAGCCTTAATTTGAGTGACTAGTGCGACAATTGACTTCATTTAGGCTAGAGCTCGAATATAAATTTCTTCAAGCTTCTAAAGGTCTATTCTCAAACAATGAATTTCAAAAACTTCATTACTAAAACAACCATCTGAAAAAGAGAAAGCATAAGTTAGCATATAGAAGAATGATTAAAGACAATAGCACAACATGAAATCAAACATATGAAGAATAATTTGAGTATTGAACATTCCCAATGCCAAAAGGTGAAGGGTCAACTCTTGCTCGTCACTTAAATAGTCCTTAAAAGGGTGGTTCTTAGGCTATCAAGTAGGTGGTGTCCACTTTATAGGATAGAACAGCTCACCATCATGAAAAAAAAAAAGGGTGGAACCCCTTTACGGTGCAAACCTTGAAGAAAGAATTCTTCCAGGTCCAAATACTAGTAATCATGTTTTCAAAAATAGCAACTCAACCATTGGATAAAGTGACTTTAACCCCCTAGCTTTTGGTAAGAGTAGGTGAAGAAAAACAAGAAAGTGTTTACATATAGAACCTTATGTATTCAAAGGCATATCACCTTAAAGCAGACAAAGAAGGGCCAAGTATTCTAGGTAAGCTATGAAGGACAAATGTTAAGTTGTCAAAGAACATTCTATTGGAAAGTGAAGACTGATGAAGAAACATGGAGATGATAAATGATGTCTCCATAAAACATTACAAAGGATGATGTGTTATAACTACACAAATGCTCATAAGCTTTCACAAGTTGGAATGAAATCCCTTTGATTGACTCGTCGACAATATAAATCTTCTCTAACTCCCTTATCATATCAGGATCTCACCATTCGAGTGAAGATGGAGTCATCTTCACATTAGGATGAATCCATTTTAGGTCATATAGGGCCACATCAATCAAATGAGATCATTCAACTCTAGTGTTATCCTAAGAATGCTCAACATTATTGATTAAAGTGGCCAAGTGAAGCGGAAATCAATATTTTTGAAGGAATACTCTTTAAGATTTGATGATGGTGATGAGTTAAAGTCAAAAGACAAGTCAACGTGGTTGCTCAACCTTTTAGGCATGAAACAAAAATGTGAATAGTTAAGACTCCACCTTTAGAACAACAAAGTAAAAGATAGGTTGAGCACCAAAGAAGGCCAAAAAGTAAAGATGGTAGATCATAAAAAGGAATAAGGAAAAGGAAAGTTGAGGAAGTTAGAAGGCCTATTTAACACTCAAGCAAGCTAGCACAAGAAGTCTAACAGTCATGGCCAAAAAACTTCAATATTGAAGCCACGCAAGAACAAAGCTAGCAAAGGGAAAATAAAATAGAAATTTTCTTAAAAACCTTGGTACAATAAACTCAAAAAATAGAAAATGAAGGAAAAAAGCCATACTTGAAAAAGAAGAGCTACAAAGTTTGTTGGAGTTTGGCCAAAATTGTAGAAGACTAGGCATGTCGAAGGCAAAATTGATTTTTGAAAAACTAATGCATTATTTAAAGAAGTTTCAAAGCTAATCCAATCGTTGAAAAATAAAGAGATTAATGGCACAAATTGTAATCCATGATACAAAATGAAATTAACGAGTGAAGACTTGCCTTGGAAATATAATTGTGTAGGCATAATTATTAAAGCCTGCAGACAGCTATTCACCAACTTATACAAAGTTAGGTTAAAGGTTTCACACGAAGAATAACAGCATGGGGGGTGAGAGCACAAATGACACAATCTAAAATTCACAATAAGCTATGACCAACCAACCACCAGTTGGTTGACTTGGCCTTTAGGTGTTGAGCTCCCTATAACATGGGTCTAGTTAAGTAATGGTCAATGACAGCCCCAATCCCCAGGATAAAGTAAACCTCTTGATGACCATAGTCCAAACAACCTCGTGCCTTCAGTTGAGTGACAAGGCCCTAAACAGTCTTATGTCGATTGATCTTCGCAAAGCAATCATTGGGCTCATGCACTTAAACAACCCACAAGAAGTTCTTATGAGTTGTTTAAGGATACTATGCTAACTTAAACATCAGAATGTGCTAGATGGACTACTTTTTTTGTGCACCACAAATCCTGTTCTTTGTGCAAGGCATCTCATCATGCACACTGACATGCTCTTCCAATTTCCATCCTTATCAAGTCAGATCCTTATATTCGTGAGAATCCATATACATTTATGTCATTTTAAAGTCTTTTAGATATCTTTTTAAATATTTTTCTTCTCATGAATATTTGTTTCATTTGCAGCCTACTAAGGTTTCCACTACATGCTAGGTTGATAAAATATGTATTGAGTATGGCTTTTATTACCCAAAGGCATGTAATCGCTTTGTTGATTACATGGGTGAACAACTGTTTTGTAAGGGTTGGGGAATCTTGTCCCCATATATTGTTCCAAAGTAAGAATGACATTTTTTTCTTCATATTGCTATAGTTTTTTATTTTCATTATTGATTTATAATACTTTTCTTCACATGTACAAAATTCATGTTTATGGGGCAGATGCTAAAAAGACTTTGAGATTTGTTCTGTTTGACAATGATATCAAAAGGATTGTCAAGAGACCTGTATATGCAATTATTCATGATATAAAACAGGTCAAATGCCCTTTTTTACTTTCTTTTCATTGAAGTTTTTTACATTCAAAATTGTTGACATTTTGTTTTCCTTTCAAGGATACCTACCCCCAAC
Organism: Saraca asoca; assembly: GCA_026873985.1. Lineage (NCBI taxonomy): Eukaryota > Viridiplantae > Streptophyta > Magnoliopsida > Fabales > Fabaceae > Saraca > Saraca asoca. The sequence continues at coordinate 2,986 of JANHAO010013810.1, read as the reverse complement.
GTTTCCTGAAAAGATATATAATGCTTTTCATCAAAGGTTCTTCCCATTCGATATTGTCATATCTGAACAAAACATCACTAGTGAATGGAATTGTTTGCTGGTCTACAATATGAGCAATGATTGATTTTTAATTTCAGAGTGGACCGTCTTTATTACCAAGCAATGTTAGTTAATTTCAAAATTAGACGTGTTTTATATATGCTTTTCTACATGATTACTTCAACATAAGAAAACCAATTTATTCTTTTTGCTATATAAGTTGTAACTGCTTTTTTTTTTTTTTTGTCTATACTAATGGTGCAAATGCATTATTTGAATCCTGTAGCTCAATAGAGGCTGCATTCCAGGCGAAATAGATGACAATGAATCAGATTGCCCCCCTAAGTTTTTAAAAATATTGTTTTCTTTTATGTGATACGTTTTATACATTATGTTTTATATTTCATATAACTAATATTCATCTTATTGCCTTCCATGTTATATTCTTTATGTAACACTTTTTCTTTTCCTCGTGTAGGTTCCTCATCAATATTCCCCCTACTTTTATATAGAAGATGTACTCTTAAGTAGACTATTAGTGTTGTAGTACTTAATTTCATTTTATATGTAATTTTGAGTTAGGCATTGTGTTAAGTTTCTTATTGTCTTAAATCTCTCTTTTTTAATTTTAGTGTTGAACATATGTAGTTTGCTTATTTAGTTATGTAATATGAACTACCAGCCTTTATTACTTTAGTCAAATTATCTCTACACTACTACAAAAACACATATCCAAGTCGGTTTTGATATCGAAGTCTATTTGAATAACGTAGTAGGTAAGAACAATTCATATTGATTTTTTAATTGATGTATAAAATAAGAAACGACATCAATTTTTAATATATGGACGATGTCTTTTTATATGGAAAAAATTTTTATGTGTCGATTTTTTATGCATAATCAACATTTATTATTCAACTAAAACCTCAGTTTTTATAACAAGCTGACCTCTTTTTTTAGCCACCAAAGACGTCAAATGTGTTAAGAAATCTTCTTATTCCCTTGAGACTATGAAAGATTAAAGACATCAGTATTTTACAAAAATTGACGTCCTTAATTGATATAAAGATGTTAGTTTTTAATTAAAAATCAACATCGTTTTCCTTAAAAAAAAAATGATGCTACTTATATTTTTTTTTACAAAAACCCACCGCTAGCTAGCTATATTTTTATAGAAACATGCTGCTATTTTATATTTTTGTAGAAATAATCATCAAACTAAAATATACAATCACTCAACACAATCCCAATTTCAACAATTTCAAACATTTTTATTAGACAAAAAAAAATTCAAGATTTTACAAAGATAAATTAAAATCAAAACATATCATTTTAACAAGTCTATATCATCATTAGCCTTACTTTCTAACTAAATATCCTTAATTTACGCATGGGTTATTATCTTGAAATTGACATTGTTGAGACTTTAGATGTCGATTTTTTTTATTAAAAATTGACATATTTTCTCTTGATATGTTTTTCTTTTTTAAAAAAAGAGACTATTATCTAACTACTCACTTCAGATGTCAGTTATTATCTTGAAACTGACATCATTGAGACTTTAGACTCTTTTCTCTTAACATGGTTTTCTTAAAGAGACTAATTCATTATAACTTTATAGTAGAATAAAATACTTACTAATTCATTACAACTTTATAGTACAACAAAACATATATACATTATAATTCATTACAACTACAAAATAGATAATATTATAACTTTCTTATTGGCATTTTTCATAAAAGGATAGGACAAACTAAGCCTACAGGTCTCAAGTTTAATCAATTTAAGCTTGAGTGTATGGATTGTGTTATCTCAAAAGTACTACAAAATAGATATACGTACAGTAAATCACATATCCATATATCAAATATCCAAATCAAACTATTATACATCTTGTGAATTGTAGTGACCTTTTTTTTATTTGAATGATTTTTGTACCCATATATTTTAACATAAAGTATTCACACTTAACATTTCTAATTTAACGAAAGCACTACAACAAATCAAATATAAATAAATATTTTGATCAAATACAAAAGTATTTAGAATATTTATAAAAGGTATTCAATATGATAAAAAAAAACTTACTTTTAAGGTGATCCATTTTGAGCTAAACTTTCTCTTGTCACCCAAGTAAAAATAAGCTTTAACATATCCATTGAATCAGATTCATGCAACAAACAAGTATATTAATAAAGGAAATTATATATAATATAAATCTCAAAACTAAATTTTAACTAACAAAATAACTCATGAATCAACTAAGGTTTCAATATTCTTGTGAGCTGGATGTCCTAAGGGATCAAGCTCGTAAACAACATTTTGCTTGGGATATATCATGTAAAGCATCCAATGTTCCTTACAATAACAAAATACCAAATAAGTAATAATAAGTTGATGCTTATAATAATAAAATATCAAATATCACATTAGATACTTATGTCTTGATAAATGGTGCAAAAACACAATGCCTTCTTTTTTGTAGGACACCTTGGGTGTAAGTAAATGCGGATATAAAAATCCGACCTCTAGTTTGTTGGTCACACATGCACAATGTAGAAACCTTTACAAGGAAAAAAAGAAATGATTAATAAAACACTTTAAACTATATAACATAAATAAGATTACACTTGGAAAGTTAAAATAAACTCATAATTCAAAACCTTAGATGCAAGATATATTTATCTCTTCTATGGCTAAGAATTGTGTAATGTTGTCCTTGGTCACAAAAACCTGACAATTATTGATGGGTTTGCTTGGCCATGGGGGGCAGTAAAGGTCCGAAAATTTTAAAATTTTTCCTCCCCTTTGGCTGAGCAAACCTCCCAAGGATCTACTAGTTTGAGGTCCTAAATACCCCTAGATCAAATCTAGAGTGAAAGTGGAGCTTACTAACCTTTAGTCTAGCTCATTTGCAGCGGAAGAGTGTGGATCTTCACACCAG
>JANHAO010013809.1:0-15645 GCA_026873985.1 Saraca asoca | reverse complement strand
CCGGTGATACAAAAAACTGCCCATTTAGAAGAAAAAAAGGGCCACCCCTTTAGCCCACCGCCCATATCTTTATCCAATATTAACAAACTCCACCCCCCCCCCCCCCCCTCTCTCTTTTTGTCTTTTTTTTTTATAAATTAGTTTATTAAGTATTTATTTTTTTTAAACTCACTAATTCAATGTACTCCATTTTCTCTTTCAGGTCTTAGCTATTCAAATTTTATTATTAAACCTGATTTTTTTTTTTCAATTTAATAGATGCATACATGCATTCTTCAAAGTATTAGTTATTTAAATTGAATTTAAATTTTTTATTATATATTACTGTTTCATTAAAAATATTGATTATTTAAATTGAATACACTTATTTAATTTGTTTAAATTGTAGCAACGGTATGTGTAAATGTAATTAAGCATACGAAGCTAGATTTATTTATAGTTCTTCATCCAATCCTCTTACTCACATTCCACTTGTATAGCCATGTACCCTAGGAAACACACCCTAATGGCCTAGGACCCAAAATTTTGCCTATAAAGTTTCAGTTTTTACCATATCTTTGGGCAAAAAACTCAAATTCAGTCATGGGAGATGGTTATGCCGTTGAGAGCATGAACAATTCCAATTGTGGAAGCAATAAGGAGATTGCCAGGAAAAAGGCTAAAGACAAGAGGAAGAAGAAGAAGAAAAATAGGGGTGGGAGCAAGAAGAAGATGACCACAGAACAGACTCTGGCTTTCATGTCTGTTAATGAATGGGTCTTCCTGGATCAGGCTCCTTCTGTTTCTGCTGCATCCTGTCTCGTCGATGATTTTGGGGTGCAGAAGAGTATTGGAAGAGGTGGGGAGAAAATGGTGTTTGAATTGCACTCGCATTCGAAATTCAGTGATGGCTTCTTGTCGCCTTCCAAGTTGGTTGAGAGAGCTCACGGCAATGGAGTAAGTTTCTCTTCTCTAAGGAGTTTTCATTTTATACTGTTTTTGGTTATTCTAGGATCTATTGTTGGTTGCAGTTGTTTTGAACATTCTGAATGAATTACAGGAGGTTTTTTTTTTTTTAGTAGTTATATGTGCTCTGGACTGACTTTTGAAGTTTTGTTTTTTATCGATCAAATTCTTACTTGGTTTTCTAATTCATAGTTCTGATGGTAATTGATAATGTTCCCTATTGAAGTTTATCGCTGACTTTGGTGTTATTGTTTATTGCTGGAGAACATATGTTTTCAAGCATGTCAAAGGTGTAAGAACAAGCTTTACTCAAAATGAATGGAAAAACACAACCTTTTTTTTTTTTTTTTGGCTTTCTATTAATCTGTCAAGTCAGGAGGGACATCTAACAATGGATTGATTTCTCTTTGTTTATCTATTTATTTTACTTTGGTGGAAAACTCTGAAGACTTTGTTTTGTTCATACATGATAGTAGTCAGCCAAGAATACATTTTGCCCTTGGTTATATTACTATTTCATGTAAGGAATTCTTACCTAGAAAAGAAAGATCTAGAAAAGGCCAATAGGGAAACAAACTGTTGACATGAATTGTTGTCCTTAAACTGCTGGCATTTTTAACATTTAATTCTGTTTAAGAGACTGATCAGATTAATGCACTAAGGGCAACAGTATATGAAATCCTCCAATAGATGGCATCTAGAAGGGCTTTATTATTACATGCCTTAGAACCACTGAATTTCTTTTACAGTTATTGGCCTATCACATCGGTTTCAAAGTTCAAATCCTATAAGAAACCATGAGTATGTCTGAAATCTTTCTTGGCCCTTATTGTCATTGGCATTGTGATTAACTACATTATGGTAGTGATTGTAGTATTTACAAACTTATATGATATTTGATGAAGAAAAAACGATTTATTTGTTAGAAGAAAACCCTGCTCTTAAACTGACCTCGTTTTTAGTATTGCATTCTGAGTAATTCAAAAGCCTTGTTTCCTATGCTATTAAAAGATGATTGGCCAAGACTTCTGCATAGCATATGGTTTGAATTTTTGGGTATTGGGCACATTTTAATGAATGCTATTTGCTCCTAATAGGTGAAAGTTCTTGCGCTGACAGACCATGACACAATGGCCGGCATCCCTGAGGCTTTAGAAGCAGCTCATAAATATGGTATCAAGATAATTCCAGGTGTTGAAATCAGTACCATATTCTCTTCAAGGTAATGTTCTAAATATTCTGGATTTATGATGCTTATAAATTGGTTTGGCACTATCTACAATGCCAAGAACCAATGCAAAATTGAAAGATAAAGAGACCATATTTTTGTGTCAATTAATCAATAGAACTTGGAAAGCAGTCCTTCAAAGCATAAATTTTTTTATATGGTTCTGATATATGGCCAACAACTGGCAGAGATGACTCTGAAGCAGAGGAACCAGTTCACATCTTGGCATATTACAGCAGTTGTGGACCAGCAAGGTTTGAGGAACTGGACAAGTATTTGTCCAATATAAGGGATGGTCGTTTTCTCCGTGCAAAGAATATGGTCTTAAAGCTGAACAAGCTCAAGTTGCCTCTTAAATGGGAGCATGTTTGTAGAATAGCAGGCAAGGGGGTTGCCCCTGGGAGGCTTCATGTTGCACGTGCTATGGTTGAAGCAGGTTATGTAGAAAATCTCAAACAAGCCTTTTCCCGATATCTTTTTGATGGTGGACCGGCTTACTCAACGTAATATTTCTAACTTTCTCTTTGTAAGTTGTATTTATTAGTGCTTAAGCAAGAAGAGATAACATATATGACATTTGTGTTTCAGGGGAAGTGAGCCGCAGGCAGACGAAGCAATAAAATTGATCTGTCATACTGGGGGTGTTGCTGTACTTGCTCATCCTTGGGCCTTAAAAAATCTGGTTCCCATTATTAGGAGGTTAAAAGAAGCTGGCCTTCATGGAATGGAGGTCTTCAGAAGCGATGGGAAACTGGCAGGTACATGGTTTGTTGCTTACTATTGAGTAAAACTCACTCATTTGTTTAACTACAAAGATAATGTGCTCCTGAATTTTACTCAAGTAATGTAGTGTATGAGTCCTGAACCACAGAATGCCTTCTCCTTTCTTTATTTCCTTCTTCCACTTTTTCAGTCCCAATGGTTTAATTACAAACTGAAAATTAAGTCCACTATAGGAGAGAAAAATTCGTGAGCCCTCTGTCAACTTGGGGATCAGAATGGTAACTTGATTACATATCTAGTACTCAGCTAAAATATAAACCGAGTGCTTTTAATGGTAACAAAATTTTCCTGCTTGAAACTTCTTTGAGAGAGCATCCTTTTAAAGTATAGATCAATATGCTTGATGAAATCATCTATTCACTGTCGTATCTTTTCAACTACACCTTGAGAAAGCACTTCCGGCCCTTAGTTTTGCTCCAAAGTGAATTCATCAAGTAGAAATAGAAGTACAGTCTCTAATTAAAATATGTTCTAGTGTCCACTGTTTAATCCTCAATTTTTTTTTACCTGCAGCATATAGTGACCTAGCAGATACCAATGGGCTTTTGAAGCTTGGAGGGTCAGATTTTCACGGCAGAGGAGGGCACAATGAATCTGAACTGGGAAGTGTGAATCTCCCAGTACTAGCATTGGATGACTTCCTTAAGGTTGCTCGGCCAATCTGGTGTGAAGCCATCAGGGAAATTTTCTCGAGTTATGCTGAGGAGCCATCTGATTCCAACTTAGCAAGCATTATGAGGTTTGGGAGGACCCGAACTTTTAAGGGAAGTTCACCCTTGAGTTGCGGAAAGGATTTGGTTGATCAATGTTTACCACAGTGGTTGAGCAGTGAAGAGATGGAAAATGCAGAGTTTGAGGCTATCAAGTTGAAGCTTTCCAATATTTCAGTTAGTCAGGGAGGACAGCAGGTTCTCATAGAGACTAAATAGTTGTATGAGGGATGTTAATCAAGCTCATTTTGCCTGTTGATTCTGGAATTTTTGTTTGGTCTTCAAGCAACATTCGTTAAATTATTGATTTATCCTTAATGCCCAATCTGTACCGCGTGAATTATGAACTGTGCATGGCGCGACCTTTTTGACTTTCGATCTCTGCCGACTTTCTAATCAAGTTAGTTAAATTGTACATATTAATATACATTGAAATAAAAGGGGAAAAGCTAATATAAAGACAGTCTGCTTCTAACATTTGATATAAAACCCAGAAAAATTTAATCATTGAAATTATATGTTGAAATGATGTGCGTGTATGTGGCTCATCTCAATTTCAATCAAATTTAATCCGTTTGGGGTAGAGCAGAGCCCAACCCAAACTGCATCCACCTAGATTTGGTTGCGCTATGAAAACTCCATTTTTACAAGTTATATAATAATCTTTGCCATATTACAGCATAGATGAAAAGCATGTTGTGAAGAATTAAGCCATGTATTATAAGCAGCAAAAATATCTGGAATTTCTGACTCTTGCTTGTGCATTCAAATCAGCTTCCATATACAAAAACCCAAGGTAGCAACTTGAAACTGGAATTTTCATGTCCATGGAAAAATGTGAAGGGACAGATGGTGAAATCAACAAATCCAAAAATAAACCTCATAAACTCAATCTAAATTGCTGCTTCAACTTGGTGACTTAATATGCAATTACATTATAAACAATATTCCCTGCAACAGCTGGCCGGCCAGCCAACTACATCATGCCAAGTCCATTGGAAGAATGGATCATGACAGGCGGATGATGGCTCCATCACCAATATTTGCCAATCTCCATTTTTTTCTTCATTGTTCTCTGTCCATAATATACTGATGAATCTACAATTCCTGCAACAGTGAATATACCTGCGTGGAAAGATTGAAATCAATAGTTTAATCATAGCATTGGACTCAGGCAGATGTGTAGAAGTTCTCCATGCAAAGATATTCACACAGATGCATGTGCATGGATTTTTTCCTAGTCCTCCTTACATGTACTTATCTTCTCTTTCCTAATATACTTTTCTGTTTTCTATAAAAAAAGACTCAGGCATACATACATGGATATATACATACGCAGAGAGAGAGAGATATATATAATACCTCCAATAATTGCACAAATATTGGTCATGAAATGCAAGAATGGAACATGTTTCTCCTGAAAGGTGACCTGCAACATTAAAACATTAGTCACTCTTTCATTTATTACAGAACAAGAACTTAGACTTATGCCACCACCCCCCCCCCCCCCCCCCAAAAAAAAAACAAAAAACAAAAAAAAAAAAGGTTTTCCTATCACTTGCACCCTAATTTCTCAACAAGAAGGATGTAGAAAACAGCAAAGATGAATGCAAGAGGAACAGTTTGTAAGCAAGGAGAAACCAAATGAAACTCCCTGAACATAAATCTAAATTAGATTGGTCATCAACCCAGTTGTTTCTCACAGCATCCAAGCCATCATACACAAGAATAACTTAATCTACAGTTAGTTTACTCAATAATGAACTTCTTAAATACAATGCATATTGTTTCCCTTGAAAGCTTAACGACTTCTCAAATTAGCAGACTATTTTAGAGTATATAGCTGGTGAGGAATTACTTAATCGGGCAGTTACCTTGCGAACAACTTTTGCAGCAGCAGCTACACCTTTATCAATAAAATAACCCAGGAAAACCGGGTCAGCAACTCGAACCTGTTTCACAAGTTGTAGTCTACCAATAAGAAGTGACCAGAAAACCTAAATTACTTGAGGTAAAACAGGAAGCAAAGAAAATCACCAGTGCATTGTCAACTCCATAGCAATCAATATATTTAATTCCTTTTGAGGCCATGTCTTCCAACAATTTTGAAAACTTCAGAGCTGAAAACAGAAAAGTATTCAAGTATTCTAATATGAAAATTTGAGCACAGTCCAAACAATGTATATAAAATAAAAAATTTTGTCTGCATCAGCATTCAAGTTGAAGATATAGAAGACACAAATAAACCATGTAACACCTGAATATACTCCTCCATTCCCATCAGGAGCCTTTGCTACCTGGCTTTAAAAATATGAAATATGAAACTGACAGAGTTGCAAAATAGTGCCAAACAGAAAAAGAAACTATAGGGGTAACAGGTAGAGCAAGAAAGCATACAGGTTGGGACAAAAATGTTTTGTCAGTGTACTGATTGCCTATTTATATATATTTACAGGCATTGATGTAATTTAATGAGAGGGCAGAAAGAATCAAATAGTGCTTCATCCTTCTATTACTCTTCAAGCATTCAACGTGCATATGCTCAATTTCAAGGCATTGGCAAATAAAAATACTCATCAGTCACCCTGTCCATCTTATATTATCTAGTTTTTCTTTCAGAAGCCCAATTTCCCATAATCAAGCATGAAGTGAAAACATTTTGCCAAGACCAAAGATTTTTTTAGGAAAGAGGAATTCACTGATTAAAAATAAGAATAAAGTTGAGGATAAGTAATTCTCCTATTCTCCTAAAAAAACTTAAAAAGTCAAAACATCAGCAAAAGAAGATTGCAAAGAGAGTCCACCAGGAGGAAAGTAGCATTTTTCATAGGTTTTTTTTCCAGATTTCGGTTTATATTGATGAACTCCCTTTAGAAGACACTGCATTTTGAACACTCAGATAAACAAAAAGCCAAATTCAAGTTTGGACCATCTCCTGCTAAGACAGATGCAGATGTCCAAATTATGATGGATTGAATCATAGATCATTCATCGGCAATCAAAAGCTGAATCATTAAGTTTACAAGATCTCAGACCCCTTATCCTTCTATCATGTTTAATAATGTAAATTTAAGAAAGAGTTCAGAAAGGTGAAACATGTATGCAGCTTGAGGCTCAGTAACAGAAAGAGACTGTACTCTATATGGAGTCTCCATAATAAGTCTACCATCCTTTGAAACACATGGGATTGTTCCTTGCTGGAAGAATGTAACCTATTTTAAGAAGTTGAGTCAAAAGTAAGCAACCCCATGCGCACTGATAAACAAATAGCAATAGTATAAGGAATAGATTCAAGAGGCTCCTTACTTGGTCTGCTTCAAGACCAAAATACTTGTGACTTTCAAAGAATTTGTGTGTTGCGTCATCAGTAAATGGACTAGTCATTATATACCATTGTATTTGCACCTTAGAAGCAGAACCTACAGTAGAAAAAGCGACATGAATGACACAGAGACTACTACCTGAACGAACTAAACTAAGATAAATGAAACTTACCCTCACTTTTAGCTTGAGCAGCCAGTCTCTGTACACACAAAATTCGCTCAGCTTGGAGTTGGAAAAGTGACTTTCCAGATGGAAGTCCAATATCTAAACAAAATTAACAATACATAAATGAACAGATGTTTTTATGAGTCATAATCTTGTTTATAGTTTAGTCTATCAATATAATAAAGACAGATCTGTATGTCTCTCACAAAAATGCAAACAATGTTTTAGCTACTTTTGGTCCAACTTAACAGTAACTTTGTCAAGACAAATGGTAAAGATTCAAGAAAATCAAAACCAATGTAATCAGTAATGTATTAATGTCACTCACAAGTTCCTTAGCACTTTTCATTGTCTAGACAAGATAAAAATTGTGCTCATAGCATTATAAATATTCAGTTCCCTTCCACTTTCACATGCAAATTCTAAATTTTTTTTTTTTTTTGTTTCAATCATGGCCAACATCCAACTACTCTCCTCCTGCTTTTCATGTGTATATAATTATGTATGACCTACCGTTTATTTTTCAAGTAATTTTATTTGGGCTGATGTTTCTTCCTTCTGTGACCATAATTGCAAATAAGACCTCAATTGCATGATGTACAGTGTTAGTGAAAGGTTTTTATCATACTACAAGTTTAACAGACAGAATCAAAAATGCTTTAACATTACTCTGAATTTCATAAATTTCCAGTCTCAGAATATTGCCATGGATAACAAATCCTAACTGAAAGAAACTTGAACTACAACTATTCGCTGTCATCATCTAGTAAGATATACTCACTGAAACATCCTTTCGGATCTGAACTTCCAAGCCGAGTCCCCTGCAGTTATAGTGTTGGGACATTCTCAAGTCAGCTAAAGAGACAGATAAGTTGATAATTAACAATATAAAGAAAGAAAAACATAATTATACATAAAAAATAGTTGAATGCAACCAAGTTTGCTGGGGCTGCCAACTAAATACTACATGAATATCATTTTGTGGCCAAACAAAGTGAGTTTAGAAATTAAAAAAAAAAAAAAAAACTTCCTTTCACTGGCTAGAAGCCTTGTTTTTTCATCAGACTGTTAGTAACATCTAACATAACACTACTTAGAACATTTATTCCAGATACTGCACGTACGTGTATCTCATTTACAGCCAATATCAAGTGCAGACTAAGGATAAATAAGAACACTTTGGCTGAAATGTCAAGAAAACCATAAGTCATAAATAATATTTGTAGGTTTCATGCAGTATGAGAAACCATAAAAAATGATCTCATCTTAAATGGTTTTACAGAAGATATGGTCTTTGATAGAGCATAATGGCACCGTTTAATTCATGAAAGCCAACTCCATCTAATGGGTAAGGTTTGGTGTTGTTTATTGTTGTTGTGTTGTATGGGTATTGACTAAGATTTAGATCAGTGCCACAATTAGAAAACATAAAAAAAAGGTCTGTTATAGATTTCTTTCACAAATTATCTTTTGTACTTAATTGGTAAATGTATGCCAAGTCTAATATCATGTGGAAAACTATACACACTTTACATTGCATACACGAAACCGATCCATGCATGTGATGCGGGAAGTCAAACAACCCACATATCGTCTTGCCAAGATGGGCAGGTGATGGAGGCCCTTCCTCAGCAACCTTCCTGCATTTTTTTGATGCCATTGGCACTTACCCTGGAGCCGCTTCTAGGATTTTCAGGTGGTTTTGAGGACTTTCATAAATGGCCAGTGGTGACTGAATGTCTGTCAGGGGCTTTGATTATCTTATATGACATGTAATATTTGTATTGAACCCTTCTATTTGTATTTGACTTTAGCTATTGAGCCTTGTTAATCTCTGTACTTTGGCTATGTTGTTCAATGATATTCCTCTTTTACCAAAAAAAATCGAGATATCATGCTACTAGGCTCATTTTAATAAGAACATGACTTGTTTAGAGCTCATCATTTGCAAAAGTTGGGCTTCATCATTTATTCCGCATAGTAAAGTCAGAAAAGAAAAACAAGAGGTAATTGCTGGCATTATCATGTTACATTTTACTGAGATGAATATTATATCTTTAGAAAGATTTTACAATCATAATTAATAATAATGCAAAAAAAATACATGAAAATACAATAACAGATTAAAAAGGATAGATAATTTCAATAAATGGGGATTAACATATAACTAATCCATATTGTTAGTAAATAGATTAGTTAATATAACTAATCCATATTGTTAATAAATAGATTAATTAAAGTGATAAGCCTATAATTAGATAAGTGATAAGCCATATAAGATAAGTGACAAGCTTATGTAGGATAAGTGATAAGCCTAAATAAGTTAATAAATTATAGACCTAATAGGATCCTATTTCATGTACATATCTTCAATATAAATACCTATGCCTGACTCATTATTGAGCATGACTTCATAATATTTTCTCTCTCTCCCTCTTAACATAGTATCTAGAGCCCTCTAAACCCTAGATATTTTCTCACTTCCCAACCTAACTGAACAAAACTCATCCTTTCCCTTCCTTCTTCTCCTTCTTTCTTCTTTTTAATGCCATGAATCACGGCGGTTTCTATCTAGCGGCAATTTTCAAATTGCATGTTTGGTGGTAAGTATCCAACGTCTGGATACAATATCTATGGTGGCTGATAGTCGTCAATTTTGGCAAAAAATCGGATTTGTCTAAAAACACATGCACATGAGTTCAGATTTGTCCAGAGGGTTTCAGAGTGCGTGAGGCAAAGAAAAACAAATCTGGGTTGACAAGGTAGTAGATCGGCGGACGGCGGACCTTCCTGGGCAGCACATGTAGCACACGCACTCTGTTCTAAGTGGCACATGAAAACCATGTGCAAAGAACTCCGACAGTGCATGGCGGCACATGAGGCACTTTCCGGCAACACACTTCCTCCAGCAACCGGCACACCTCCCTGTGTGGTCGGATCTTCAGTATGGAAAGTTCTCCTACAGTTTTCTATTTTTTTTTTTTTACAATTCTAGTGCTTTTTTTTCTTATTTTTTGGTTGAATACTCTGTGATAGCTGACCCCACTTCTGATTTGAGTACCAAAAACAAAAATACAACCTTTGGGCATGAAGAAAAATCAAAATGCAAAACCCTCTTTTTAGATCAGATACCAGCATAAGCTAGAATTACTGACCGGAAGTTAAATGCAAAAGGCCGACAATATCTTGTTTGGAGAAAAGTTGTTGAATATTTCTTTGAGGAGATTGAAAAGGCAGATCACTTACTTTGAATCCTCCTATAGACAGCATCAAAGTTAAATGGATGGTGGAAGACCAACATTTGTCTGACCTCTTGTGTAATACCTTAACAAGTGAAGTCGAGGATATTACTGTTCATTGTAAAATAGTCAAGGACTTGTGGACTTTCCTCGAGAGGCTATACTCAGGAAAAGATAATCTACATCAAATATAAAACTTATGCGTATCATTATTTCAGCCCGATGAAAAAGGTAAAAATATTTCACAAATATATTATGATGTTAATCATCTCTTTGAACAATGGAATGCTCTTATTCCTATCACCACAGATATTGAGGCGATGCGGACTCAACAGGAACAATTGGGAGCTCTATGTTTTCTGATGGTTCTACCCCCTAAACTTAACACTGTCCGTCAACAAATCCTTATCAGTTCTAAAACACTCACAGGGGTAAATGCATTTAATCCTGCTGTTCAAAATGTTAGATGTGCCTTCGCAATCTAAAATTCTTAGTGAGTCATCTGCCTTGATTGAATCCGATACTAAAAGGGTCACGGTAGTAGTAAAGGAGGAAGAAGAAGGGAACGTGATTTGAATAATGCCTATATCTATCATTATTGCAAAAAACCTGGTCATATTAAGAAAAATTGTCTCAAGTTAAAAAATGCACCACCTCGATTTGCACATACTACAACTAGTACTCTTGTACCAAAGTCTGATCCTACTCATAAAATAACCATATCTAAAGAGGCGTATGCTCAATATCTTCAACTCCAAGTCTCTCAGCAATCATCACCTATGCAATCCACTACCACTATGATTTAGATAGGCAATCCTACAGCATATCTCTCCAATTCCAATACTAGATGGGTTATTGATTTAGGTGCTACTGATCATATAACGGGTAATAATCTTCTTTTCACAACTCTCCTGCCTCTCATGTTACTTTAGCTAATGGGTCTATTACTTCTGTTGTTGGAAGTGGTACAATTAATATCACACCTAATATTTCTTTATCCAATGTTTTATGTCTTTCCAAGTTTCCATTCAATTTACTTTCAGTTAGTCAATTAACACGAACCTAAAATTGCGGCATTTTCTTTTTTCCTGGTTATTGTGTTTTTCAGGATCTTTTGACAAAGAAAATTTTTGGTAGGGGATACGAATTTGGTGGGTTGTACGTGCTTGATGAAAAAGTTTCTTAGCCAATTGCTACATCCTTGTTTAGCATCTTTAAAGAAACTGCACCCTAGTTTAAGTTTTATTTCTACTTTAAATTGTGAGCCATGTCAGTTTGCTAAACAATATTGTCAGTCTTATATTCCTCGAATCAATAAACGGGTTGCATCCCCTTTTGAGTTAATAAATTTAGATATTTAGGGTCCTTGTCCTTTTATTTCTAAATTTGATTATTGTTATTTTGTTACTATTGTTGATGACTTTTCAAGAGTTATTTGGCTTTATTAGATGAAAAATCGATCAAAATTGTTTGATATTTTTTGTGCCTTTCATACCACAATTAAAAATCAATTCCAAACACCTATATACAACTTTCAAAGTGATAATGCAAAAAAATACTTTTTAGTAAAATTTTCTTCTTATTTGTCACAGTATAGTATAATTCATTAGTCATCTCATGCATTTACTTTACAACAAAATGGAGTAACTGAAAGAAAAAATCGTCACCTCTTGGAGGTAGCTCGTGCTTTCTTGTTTCAAATGAAAGTACCTAAGGTGTTCTGGGCAAATGCGGTTACTACAACCTATTTTTTAATCAATCATATGCCATTTTCGTTTCTTGATGGGCAGGTATCTTATTCTCTTTCGTTTCCTTCTCAAATATTGTTTCCTTTCACTCCACGCTATTTTGGCTACATGTGTTTTGTTCAGGATCATCGTCCTCAAATTTCCAAGTTAGATCCTCGATCTTTGAATGTGTCTTTCTTGGATATTTTCGAACTCAAAAGGGGTACCGATGTTATTCCCCCTAAATTAGGTCATTATGTTGTTTCTTCTAATGTTAATTTCTTTGAGTCTACTCCATTTTTTGGATTTTTTAAGTCTTTTTGCTCAGTGTCAGATTCTGAATTTGTTAATAAACATTTCCTTCTATATTTCACTCCTCAGGATTCTCAAATCTCTTCCACTAAAACTTGAACTTTTCCTCCCACTAAGTATGTTTACTCTCGTAGAGTGTAAGTACCAAATACAATTCATCTTTCTACCATTACTAAGACATCAAGTACAGTGCCTGTTATAGACATCCCATCAACTTTGTCTCCCCCACCGGCTTCTTCCTCAAAAGATCCTCTTCTTGCGTCCTCTGATCTTGACTTGCCTATTGCTCAACGAAAAGATATTCGTAGTTGTACTCAGAATGGTATCAATAATCACCCTTATCCAATTGCTATCTTTGCGTCTTATTCATCTTTACCTATTTCGTCACAATGCTTTATTCCCTCGTTGGATTCTATTACTGTTCCTAAGTCAGTTTCAGAGACACTTTTTCATGATGGGTGGCGTGCTGCTATGGAGGAAGAAATGATGGCTCTTGAGGCCAATCAGACTTGAGATGTTGTGCTTTTACCACATGATAAGCAACCTATTAAGTGCAAATGGGTGTTTACTATAAAAATTGATGGTTATGTTGCTTGATTGAAAGCTCGCTTAGTGGCAAAGGGGTATACTTAGATTTATGGCATCAATTATTCCGAAATTTTTTCTCCTTTAGCTAAGATTACTTCTGTTAGTTTAGTTATCTCTCTTGCTACCTCTCAAAACTGGATTCTTCATTAGCTTGATGTGAGAAATGCTTTTCTCTATGGTGATCCACTTAAGGAAGTGTATATCGAGCAACCACTTGATTTTGTTGCTTAGGGGTAGTATGAAAAAGACAAAGTATGCAAATTGAAAAAGTCTTTGTATGGATTAAAACAGTCTCCTCGGGCTTGGTTTGGAAAATTTAGTGATATGTTCATGGAATTTGAGATACAAAAAAGTGATCATGATCATTCTAATTTCTATAAACAAATTTTGGTTGTATTCTTCTGGCAGTGTATGTGAATGATATTTGGATTACTGGCAGTGATAGTTTGGGCATTTCAAAATTAAAGACTTTTCTCCAAATCAAATTTCAGACCAAGGACCTAAGAGCACTTCGATACGTCTTGGGTATTGAGATTGCTTGAAATAAGTAAGGAATTTTCTTATCACAAAGAAAATATGTGCTTGATCTTTTGAATGAAACAAGTTTGCTTGAGATCAAATCAAACCGTGTGATATCCTTGTGATTCCAAATTTTAAGTTTGGATTGGAAGACGGAGAACTACGAGAAAACCTAGAACAACACAGATGATTAGTGGGAAAATTGAACTATCTTACTACCACCAAGCCTAACATTCTTTCCCAGTTAGTATAGTATGTCAGATCATGAATTCTCCAAGAACCTCTCATTAGAATGCAATTATTCACGTATTAAAATATCTAAAGAAGGCACATGGGTATGGAATCTTATGCAAAAATCATGGCCATTGTACAGTAGAAGACTTTTCTGATGCAAATTGGGTAGGATGTCTTATGGACCGAAGATCTTCAGGATATTGTATGTTTGTCAATGGAAAGCTTGTGTCCTGAAAAAGTAAGAAACAAGTTGTTGTATCTCGATCAAATGCAAAATCTAAATATCAGGTTATGGCTCATATTACATTTGAGCTTGTGTGAATTTCTTACCATCTTCGTCAACTTGGGATCAAGTCCTCTAAAGCTATGCAGTTACGGTGTGATAATCGGCCCACCACTCATATTGCTCTAAATCAAGTTTTTCATGAGCGAACAAATAGGTTGATTATCATTTTGTTACATAAAAACTCCAAGAAGGATTAATTGATCTTAAACATATCAGAACTGGAGGGATCAACTCGCTGACTTATTTACTAAGGCACTTCCGGTAAAATGGGTTAATGACATTTGTAATAAACTGGGCATGTTTGATATTTATGCTCCAGTTGGAGGAAGAGTGTTAGTGAATAGATTCGTTAAAGTGATAAGCCTATGATTAAAGAAATAACAAGCCTACATAGGATAAATGATAAGCCTATGTAAAATAAGTGATAAGTCTAAATAAATCAATAAATTATAGACCTATTAAGACTCTATTTTATATACATATCTTCAACATAAATACATATGACTAACTCATTGTTGAGCACGGCTTGATAATATCTTCTCTCTCTCTCTCTCCCTCCTAACACATGTAATGATTTTAATGCATATGCAGGCTAAACCAGATATAGTTTTTTTTTTTTTTTTTTCGAACCCACATGAGCTGGGTATCCCATAAAGCAACTTTATTGGAATTATTAATTACAATAACTGTTTAGAATTAGAATCACTGCTTTTCTTTTCTAAGATATCGATTACAAATTATTATAAGTGAGCACCAAAGGTCACATCATTCTATACTGCAACACATCAAAGCATCTATTAAAGTAGGAAAGCCCCTGCTTTTACATTATCAACTAAACACATCTTTTCAGTGAATGATGCTGCTTTTTAGGTACAATCATTGTGGAAGGCTAAATTTGCCACAACAAATTTAACTTGTATTCAATTATGTCATTTCCACAAAGATGCAACATTATATTCAAATAATGTTGACGGCAAACAGAGAAATCACATTGCCATTAATCTTTAATCATATAAATTTCTACCCCTTTGAGTTTAGTAAAGTTCATTGCATCCATCTAGGAACAAGAAGACAAAAAGAAGAAAACAAAACACTAGATTATACCTAAAAGCCATCGAGTATGTCCCCAGCAGCATTTCAAAGAACAAAATACAAACTGTAGAGAGCTACCTGACCACCAGATAAAAGCAATACAGCTAATTTGCCATCTGCTATGGCCTTCAAACCCATTTTCCACCATCTCTCTCTGTCTTCTTGGGATCTCTCCTCCACTGTGGACACACTGCTCTCAGGTACTGGCTCAATTGCAGCCGCTGGAAGCCCTGAATAGATTTCATATAATGCCAATCAAAACATACTTGCATTCATAATTATCCGTATTTGTAGAGAAAGATAATAGACCTTGAGATCGAAGTGAACATCGTATAATCCGATCAATCCTCGGCAGATCCAAACTCTGCACAATGAACAGATTGAATGCAGCAAAACCAATGCTTCAAAATCAAATAATTCAAATTCATTAAGCTGAACATCGTTGATTGATTCAAAACAGGAACAGTTATTCACACAGATTATAAAAATGAAA
>JANHAO010013808.1:0-15666 GCA_026873985.1 Saraca asoca | reverse complement strand
TGTCTGTAAATGCATTGTAGAAATTGATGTTGAGATATTGTAATAACAATTATATCATATCTGTAATTAAATT
The DNA here is from genome assembly GCA_026873985.1 of Saraca asoca. Taxonomy (NCBI): domain Eukaryota; kingdom Viridiplantae; phylum Streptophyta; class Magnoliopsida; order Fabales; family Fabaceae; genus Saraca; species Saraca asoca. The sequence continues at coordinate 15,593 of JANHAO010013808.1, read as the reverse complement.
CTGGATGCCCAATAGGTTGTAAATGTTTAGTTTGGGCCACTGTATATTTATGTATTTGTTTATCAGGTTCTGATATAATAAGGCCTTAAGCCTCGGTGTCCAGTTTATAGAGAAGACTCTGTTGAATTTTTGACAGGAATAAAAGAAAAAATTAAGGGTCAAAATGTATAGTTAAGCTTGTAGGAGGTCTCCTGCGGGCGATCTTCTACGTCGGTCACAGACCTGAGAATTGGGTCTTGACAAAATATTACACGTTTTGACAATTGAACTATTGAACTGTGACACTATGATAAGCAATAGAAAGATGCAAGGCCTAATAAGAAAGTATATAATAAAGTCCACAAACATTTTTTATGTGTCCTCACCATTGTTCATCATAATCATGAACAATCCAACACAAAAAAGGACGTGTATGATTGTCATTGATATTTACTTTCAAAATTATGATAAAGTCACAAGCATACATGTAATTTCTTAAAAATACATTATACCTCTTTGATTTATGTTTCAATATTAATTTATTCGTTTAACTTTAAAATTTGATACATAAAACTCCTAAAATTTTAATTTAAAAATCCGCAATCAAATATTATTTAGAATGGTACTCTTAGAAGTTTGACCTCCTAGGCAAATCAAGGCTTGACATTCTTATTAATGAAGTCATTAACTCCTGTAATTCTCCACTATTACAAAATTGATGAAAACGCTAGGTTCTTTGCATGGAATCCCAGTTACAAATTGGGCCATTGAGGGGAAATGCTCTTCCTTTTTGCAAGGCGCAATTCTTTGACAAACTCAATGAAATGGTTATATGAAGAGATATATTCATATTCAAGACTTGTTTTAATTTAGTCGGCATTATTTTCATTATTTAAATTAGTTGATCTCCTTCTTAATTTCTTATAGTAACGATTTTTTAAATTATTTTTTTATTATCTTATTTTCTTCTAGATAGAAATACTGCAATTCACTTGTATGATTGAAATAATTAAAAGAATGACATTTGTTATTTGAATATTTGTTAAATAGGTGAAGTTATATGTGCCACATGCCTATATTGTTGATGATAGCTTGTTAACCTTGAGTGAGATGGGCCTAATCAACAAGCAGGAAGTTTAGCTTTTAGAGTTAATTAAACAAAGAAAATAAAAAAAAGAACAAAAAAATCGGTGAAATGGAAAAGAACTGAACTTTATTCAATGTTTCTGGAAATTCCTGTTGAAATTTAAAGATTCAGCCGTAAGTAAAATATATATATCTAATCATATTTTATGGTATATATATATTTGTTAATAATTATTAATAAATGTGTACTTAAATAATATACCTAAATGTTAATCTAATTTTCATGATTCTCTTGAAAGAAAGAAACAAAAATAAAGGGATAAAAGATAAAAAAGAAGGCACACAAATTTGATTCCCTTGTATATTGTAAATTCATATTATTTTAATAGGGGTAATCACAGGAACGTATAGATAGCGTTTGATTTATGAAATTTTTTTCAAATTTCTAGGAATATTTTAAGAGAATGATAGGTTCTAATATTTGATTCAAAATTTTAAAAAATTTATTGAGAATGTTTTTAATTCAATATTCTCACAAAATATTCTCATAAGAGAGGTGGATATCTTATATTCCCATGACATAAAAATGTTTTAACCATATAAAAAGTTTATTTTGTCTACCTTTCAATTAACGTCTCGTCATCTCAAACGCCCATCACCCATTATCGTTGACTACATCTTACCATTATCATCCATCATCATGGACTATCATCTATCACTACCTTTTATCATTGACTATCACTTACCACTATCTTTTATCATTGACCATCACCCATTACCATTGATCACTACCTACCGTCCACTGTCACCTTCCGCTGTTGGCCATCTTGTATCACTTTTGATTAGTAATCTTTTCGATATTGACCATTCAATTTATAATGAGAATTCTTTGGATAATATAACAATATTTTTAAAAATATATAAGTTGATTAAAATATAATATTATAAAATTTCTAAAATTTTTTCTAATTAAACTAAATATGATAATGTGACATTTTCAGGAATGTTAAGATTTCTATAAATGTATCATTCCGTGAATCAAACACTACCATAGGATGAAACTTTTGGCCTCTTCTAAGTGGGTCATACTAGATCAATAGCGTATTATAGAAGATCTAAGAGTAAAATCCATAAAGTCAAATATTCACATATGCCTAAGTGTCATAATAAAAGGTAAGAACAATAAGATTAACATTTGGACTTAATCGAAACACCCTGCATTACTTTGACATTTAACAATTCTAGTCTATAATAAATTATTATTTATATTAGTCCACACTGAAATTCTAATAATTCTAATTCTATCTTGACACTTGTGTGAACAAGGAAGACAATTCAAAATGTAAAGTCTTGTTAAAATTGTAATTTGGTTGACAATTGTAAGATTTTAAAATTAAAGGGATAAATTAACATAGAAACATAGTTTAGAGGAGTATAGTTTACTTTATCATTTTTTTTGTGGGACTGCCATCATAATTTTTATTTTTGATTTCAAACATACTAATCATATTAAAATTAATTATCTCTAATTAATTAATTAATTTAAAATCTGTTTTCAATCTTATCTATATCAAATAAATTAATATAAATTATCAGCAACTATTTACAAACAGAGTGCTGAGAATGAGAGATGGAGCACTAGCTTTTCTATGCAAAGGCCACATTTTCTAAGAACAGATAACATATACGTTAATCAGCTTACAATTTACAAGCCATTAATATATCACATTACCAAAAAAAAAATCCATATTATCAATTTATGTTGATTATGTAATAGCTTTATATGATAAATCAATAGAAATATATAGAAATTTATCACTAAATTATTAATAAACAGTTTAAATTTGAAAACAACTAGTTGTTTGAGGATGCATTCTATAATAGAATGAATTGTGATGTCCAATAATACCAAAAAATAACTTTCCAATATTATTACGTGATTCTCTCTCTCCAGGAAATCTAGTAGTACCCCGCTGCAATGTACGGACTAAAAGTTTGAAATTTTGAGTAAACAGTCAAATTAATATATAAAAAAATTAGTAATACATCAACTCAATACTGTGAGAATTACAAATCTTTCTATTATTATAAAAGGCATAGCATTCTTATCAGCTAAATGTAGCAAGTATTTTTTTACTTGTTAAAAGTGGATTAGAGAGAAGAATTTTTAATTTTTTAATTTTTTTATTTTAATTTAAATCATAGATAAAATTTTAATATTTATTTATTTTAGTAATAAATCATTTATTTGAATTATTTATAACTGATTTTTAGTTTAATTTTTATTAATTTTACTACTATTAAAGTATTAATTTAATTTTTTTAATTTTATAACTTATCAAATAATATTTTAATTTCTAATTTTTAATATTTAAATTATTTATTTATTTAAATAATGTAACTTTTGTATAATTTTAATATTATTGAAACAATTTTCAACTTAAAATTCGATGGTAATTAAATATTTAATTTAAAAATGAAAGTTTAAAATATTTTAATATTTTAATGAGTTATATAATTCAAAATTTGAATAACTTTAATAATATATCATCTAATTTTTAAATTGTAAACCACTTTGATAAATGCTATATATCCTTAATTTTTATGGAAATTATTCTAAATTCATTAATAGATTTTAATTTAAATTATTTCTATGTATATTAAATAATTTATATATAAACAAATAGTTATATTTATATAAAAATAAAATATTTATAAATAATTAGTAATATCTAATTATAATTTAATAGATAATGTGTATTTAAAAGTTCTCATTTTTTTTAGATTTTTATATTATATTTAAATGTTAAATATTAAATTTGATATTTCATAGTTTTTTTTTTAATTTTTTTTCATTTTTGATTACTTATTACAGTTTTAATTTAAAATATTTCTAAAATTTCATAAAAAAATATTTATGAAATGTATAGTTTTTGAAGATAATATAATAGTTGTGATAATACATGAACTCTTATTGATTAAATAATTAAATTTTCTAACATAAAATAATTAATTTAAATTTGTAAATAAAATTTTATAAATAAACTCACTTGAGTATTAATATATTAAAAAAATATTTTGAAAAGATGAAAACAACTCAAATGATAAGTTTAATTAATTTAAAATATTAATATAATAATTTTATCAAATTAAAAGAAATATAATTTTCCTTCATAATTAACATGACATAAAAATATGATGATGGTTTATCAATATTTGAATACATTATATTTTTTAATATAAATTAGTATTACAAATTACTATCAAATAAAATTAATTAAAGCCATACATTATATGAGATACAAGTTAATTTTATATTAATTCTATATTATCACCATTTCCTCTATTAAAATTATGTACATGAAATATGTTTAATAAGTTTTGTTTAACACAGAAGTTAAATTCTATTATAAAATTGTTATTAAAATAGATTAATGCTAGGAATTTATTTGAAACCTCAACAGTCCAAATTCTTTTATTCACTACATTCATAAATCATAGTTTTTTTTTTTTTTAACGTTTCAAACTTTTCATGTATTCTCAAATTAAAGTGGAAATGACTATTTGTGAAAAATTTAGTGACGGAGATACTAAATTAACGTAAAATTTTGAAATGAATACTAATTAAATTGATAATTTAGTGACAATGATATTAAATTAACATAAAATTTTAAAATTAATACTAATTAAATTGATGTTAAAACATTTTCAGTACTAATTTAATATATGCTTTAAAGTTTAATTTGATAATTTACTCTTAAATTTTTAGTGATGTGTTGACGGTGGAATCTAGTTATGCCAAACTCCAGTCAACTGAACAATTCTTGTTACCCTAAACTGTTATTCTAATTGTGCAAATGAGAAGAAACAGTAAGAATAGCCAGAAGAAAGAAGAAGAAGATGCACACACTATTTTTAACATTGTTCAGCTAAAGTCAATTGGCCCCTATATCCACGGTGATGTTATTACTTAGAATATTTACTGGGTGAATGGTGATTTTATAGAGAGCTCTCTCTATAGAATAGCAGGGTTTTTGCTAATGTTTCTTTTTTCTTCAGATCTCCTTATATAATGGACTCTCTCCCTATTTATAGAAGTAGGGGAGGTTACAATGATAATTTTTCGATTTGCACGTTTGTTACATCATGTAATAAATACATGCAGACAACTTGGATTCTATATGTTGAGGTGTGCAAGCGGGTGTCTACTTTTGGAGGCTAGTTTGTTGGTTGCAAAAATGTGCCTTCGACCATTGATTGGACTTGCACCGTACTTCAGGCCGGAGGATTCTCGCTTAGCAAGCTAGACTCCTGCTATGGGACTTATGGCCTTATAGGTTGATCTCACTTTCAGGCTTATGGGATGTGCACTTTGGTAGCCGCTCGCTACATCGACGATTCGGGGCTCATCTTACTTAGCGAGTTGAGGCTGTTATCTCGATCTCGTGCCTTGGCGAGCTAAGCTTCTAGACCCACTGAACTTGCTTGTTAAGCTTTTGTCAGCCCACCTCGCTGGATCTAGATTTTACCCATAACATTAGTCCCCTAATTCTCAATTCGTCTTGCGGATTGGGAGTTGAAACTTGCTGGCAGAAGTTTGCATGTGCTGTGTGAGCTCATCGCGTTGAGTGAGGACTTTTCAATGAACTTTTGTAATTTTCACTTTCGACCGTGTATTCCATAGTTGTGATGTCCAATTGCTTGTAGAGAATAACCTAGAGGTTGTCATCAATGGGTTCCTACAGATCATAATTGAATTGTCATTAAATATCGTTAATGCTCAATGGGTCAATCAACCAAGATAAGTAGATGTGATAAATAATCAAGTATTTAAAAAGGGCAAGTGTATATGGTGCCTTAGAAAGTTGGTTATATGCATAACGAGCAGGAAAGGGAGCATGCATATGGTGCCTTAGAAAATTGATTATATACACAAGATCACATGCATACGGTGCCTTAGAAAGTTGGTCGTATGCATGAGGGAGGAGGTCGCATACATATAGTGCCTTAGAAAGTTAGTCATATACATAGCGAGCAGTGGAATCGCATACATACAGTGCCTCAAAAAGTTAGTCGTATGTATAAATTTTACAAAACTTATCATTGAAAATTCATAGATTTACAAACAAGGATTCAAGATATTTTCATAAGGTTTGCAGAACAAGGAAATGGAGCATAGCTTTTTATTATGATCACCTTCTTTTGGCTGGAATCGTTGGGATCATAGTTCTGTAGGTTGCATCACATATTCTCTTAAGCGGCCTCTCTTGATTAGGTCCTTAATTGTATTTCTGATGACTCAGCAGTCTGAAATGACATGCCCGATCTCCTTATGATAGGCACGAAACTTGCTCGAGTCTTTAAGCCAGAGGGAACTTTTTACGGGGTTAGGCATCCCGAGGTTGTCTTTATTTCTTTTTATGGCTAAGATGCTATCTTACGAATCAGATAGGATGCTGTGATACTCATGGCGACCTAGGTTTAGAGGTTGCATAGTCCTAGCTCTCTTTGTGAGCTGAAGGCTAGAGTCATTATTCTGACCCTCATTTCTCTTTATTTGAATGGGGTAGCTCATCTCCCCTTTCTGCTCAGACTTTCCCTTGCCAAAAGTCTCTTCCCATCTGATCTACTTGGCAGTTCACTTATAGAATTCTCCCAGGTCGCTAATCGGGGACTTTTACAACCTCTTGAACAATTTTCCATCCTTGTGGAGTCTGACTGTGATCGCGATTAGGATAATTTCATTGGATAGATTCCCCACATTGTTGACTTCATGCCTAAACTGTGCGATATAGTCTTTCAGTGATTTGTCCTTTCATTGAAAGACCATTGCAAGATGGCAAGGTGGCGCAAGCCACCTCTTCAAGGCTCTATACTGGTTGACGAACTTTCTCTGGCATTCCTTTCAACTGCTAATGCTACGAGCTGAGAGGTTCTTGAACCATGTCTAAGGAATGCTTCCTAGCGTAGTTGGAAAGACATGGTATTTAACCTAGGGATTGGTTATTTGGAGATCCATCTGAATATTGAACACGTTCAGGTGGTCGCATGGTTTGCTATTCCCGTCATATAATGGGATTGTAGGGATTTTGAATTTGCAAGGGAGAGGTTGCTTCTCAATTTCCAGAGAGAATGGCGAGCTCTCCTCATTGCTAGCTTGCTTATTTTGAGCTCAAGGGCGTTCCTTTAGTTGCTTTAGCCTTTGGAGCACTTCCTTCATTATAGGGTCCAAGCCCCCAGCCGCTGACTGGTGACTTGGTGGCTTCTTTATTTTTCCTGGTTGCATGGACAGCGACTTGAGGTTTGCTCTTGGTGGGCTCTGCTTGAACACCCAGCTTGTTACTGTTGGTGTACGTTCCTAGGTGTAATGACCTTGGCCTATGCTTGCTTCAACATTCTCACAGCCTTGGCCAACTCATCTATTACATTCTCTAATGACTGCTGGCATTGGTGTGGTGCTTGCACTTCATCGGCTTCAGGGACAACACTAGTAGGTTGACAGTGAGCTGTAGGGGGGAACCTAGTGGCAACTCCTGTGGTGGAAGAGTCTGCTGATTGAATAATCAGAGCGCTTGAGTTTCCAATGGGTCTTCTTCTGGCCATCGTAGCTGAACAAAAATAAACCTAAGCACAAATGAAGGCCTTTTCTTTAGCGCCAAAATGTTGATGGTAGAATCTGGTTATGCCAAACTCCAATTAACTGAACAGTTCTTGCTACCCTAAACTGCTATTTTGGTTGTGCAAATGAGAAGAAGTAGTAAGAACAGCCAGAAGAAAGAAGAAGAAGATGCACACATAGTTTTTAACGTGGTTCGGTTAAAACCAATCGGCCTCTACGTCCACGATAATATTATTGCCTAGAATATTTACTGGGTGAACGGTGATTTACTGAGAGCTCTCTCTTCAGAATAATAGGGTTTCTGCTAATGTTTTTTTTTTCTTTAGATCTCCTTTTACAATTAACTCTTTCCCTATTTATAGAAGCATGAGAGGTTACAATGGTAATTTCTCGATTTGTACATTTGTTACATCATATAATAAATACATGTAGATAACTTGGACTTTACAAGTTAAGGTGTGCAGGCAGGTGTCTGCTTTTGGAGGTTAGTTTGCCAGTTACGAAAATGTGCCTCTGGCCACTAATTATACTTGCGCCGTACTTTAGGCTGCTCACTTAGCAAGTTGGACTCGTGCTATGGGACTTATGGCCTTGCACGCTGATCTCGCTTTCGAGCTTGTGGGATGTGCGCTCTGGTCACGACTTGCTACATTGATGACTCGAGGCTCATCTCGCTTAGTGAGTTGAGGCTGTTGTCTCGACCTTGTGCCTTGGTGAGCTGAGCTTTTGAACCCACTGAATTTGCTTGTTGGGCTTTTGTCAGCCCACCTCGTTAGATTTGAATTTTACCCATAACATGATGAAAAATACCATAATTAATCATTTTAATCTTGTTTACTGGTTTTGGTTGACTCAAAATTATCAAATGTGTAAAAAAAAATTATATGTGTATATAAACAATTAATGAATAAGCAATATGCTACTACATTTTTTATTAACATCGGATTTACCTTGCAACTTTTATATATATATATATATATATTCAATTGACACATTTAATAGCATAATGACATCTGATTTTTTTTTTTTTTATAATTTTCTCTACTTTAATATCTCATATTTGAATTTAAGATATTAACGGGGTGTGTGTGTGTATATAATATTATTCAAAGAAATAATCAATTGTCCTAAACGAGGAAGGAAGCATCCAGCAGATTTTACAAATCAAGGTCAACCACGGGAGATGCAAATAATATATTTGCTTCTAATTGTTAAGTTGCTTCTCGTCATTTCATTTAGAAGTATTGTTGCACTTGGACGTAGGTTGTTATTTTTGCAGATATGCTAAACGCTAGGTTTGTCTTTTATTTATATAATTGTTTGCATGAGTAACAAAAAAAAACTATTATCAAATCCTCAATTATAATCTAGAAGAAAATGGATTATCCAATCTCACTCCTCACATGGAGTTTAAAAAAGGTCCAATCACATTAAAGACTAAATTATTGGACTAATACAATTATACTTAAATATAAATAACATTGAAATTTCAGTTTATGATATACTAACTTTTATTTATAGTAATGAATAACATTTTTAAATGCGATATAGTAAGTTATAGCCATAATTTATACTGTTACATTGAGGTCCAAAATAAACGTGAAAGTCTTCTATGAAGAATGAGCATAATCAATATTACCCAAAAAAAAAAAAAAGGGCATAATCAAGTTAGACTTCAAGTTTCTTCAGTTTTTTTTTTTTTGGTTATTAGTTTCTTCAGTTTTCTTTCGTTTTGAATAAACAGTATACTCCTTAAATCTATACCTTACTCTCCTGAATTAGAATCTAAATAATGGTTCCTTGCATATTATATAAATTCACTGGTCAGCAGGAGTTACAGAGATAAAAATATCCACCAAAATTAGACTGCAATCCTTTCCTTTTTGACTCAGCAAAACTACTTGACCGGCGTTATTATTTTTAGCCAAGTTAGGCAAATCAAAACAAATCCAACTTCAATATATAAACCCTTCCTTGCTGCTAAAACTCAATATTATTACTGAAACCTCTGTGTTGCACAAATGGCCAAATCAAGGTTGTCTTGGTTTCTTGTTCTAATTTTTGCCATATTATGGGCTAATCTTCTTGTGAGAAATAGTTTTGCAATTGACCCACTTGTCCAACAAAGGCTGGACAAGGTTGCCAAGCTTCCAGGTCAAACCTTCAATATTAGTTTCTCTCACTACGCTGGGTATGTCATGGTCAATGAGAAAGCTGGAAGAGCACTGTTTTACTGGTTTATTGAGGCTGAGAATGACCCACTTACCAAACCTCTTGTTTTATGGCTGAATGGAGGTCAAAATATAGTCTTTGCTTGCCCTTTAACTTGCTTTTTAAGATTCTTTCATGTTGGATTAATAAAAATGCTTTCTTTGTTTGGATATTTAAAAATGAGAAAAATATTTTCTCCTCCCATAAGATTTAATAGAATTATAGAGATGGTTTTTTATTTAAACCTTGAATGATAACAAATACTAATATATCCTATATTGCTTGATTTAAATCCTATAATAATCCTTTCTCATTACATCATCAATGGAAGTTTTAGAATTAAAGAAAAAATTCATATAATTTTGATAAATCTTAAGGGAGGTTCGAGTATTCTATTCTTTAAAAATATATGAAATTTTCGTGTTTTTAGTCATCTGATATTTAAGTTTGGTGTAGCTTTTCACTAAGTTGGTTTATTTTTCCTTGCATTGTTTTCAACTTTTCATCTTTTCCATCCTTTTGATAGTCCATTATGTGATTAGTTTGTCTTAAAAAGTAATCACAGCTGGAAAAGTTCCATTTGTTGGTTTTCTTATTTGTGTTGGTAATAGCTCCTGATGGACACAACATATAGTAGAGAGGAACTGATATAACTTGGAGAAACTTTCATCTTTCGTTGTTACAAATAATGGCTGACATGTGAAATCCTGGGTGCTTCTATAGGGCCTGGATGTTCATCTATTGGTTTTGGAGAGGCAGAGGAAATTGGCCCTTTTCATATCAAGCCAGATGGCAAGACCCTTTTTCTAAATCCGTATTCTTGGAATAAAGGTAAGTAACAGTCTATAAGCTTATCAAACTTTTCTTCCTCCTTACGCCAATCATAAACAGGTTAATTTGATTAACAAATAGTGCTTACAAGCAATCAAGTCTGATTATTTGTGCTATTTTATAGTTGCCAACCTCCTTTTCGTTGAATCTCCTGCTGGAGTTGGGTTTTCATATTCAAACACTCCATCTGACATAAAAAACAGTGGTGATAACATGACTGGTATTACTTTTAACATATCCATCTCATGCTTCTAATTTGATATATATAAGATTAAATGCCACTTAAGTTAACTAATACTTGTTATGCAGCTAATGATAATCTAATATTCCTTTTGGAGTGGTTTAAGCGTTTTCCCCAGTATAAAGGAAGGGATTTTTTCATCTCAGGCGAGAGCTATGCAGGTAAAGCAAATTCCATAGTTTCTGTCTGATTTACTTAATTAATTTTTATTGATCTTGTTCTAATGTAGTATGCATTTATCATTATAAACATGTCTTGCAGGACATTATGTACCACAGCTTAGCCAAGTCATTGTGAAACACAACTTTGCAAATAAGAGTGATACCATTAATCTGAAAGGTTACATGGTAAAGGCTTCATTTTTTGCATTATAATAGTTCGCTCTTATCACTGGATAATTTTCACCAAAATATATGTCTAATGCAGGTAGGAAATGCTGTAACTGATGATTACCATGATTGGTTGGGTTACAACCAGTTCCTGTGGTCATCTGGTTTAATTTCAGATCAAACATACAAGCTATTGAATCTTAAATGTCTCAATGAGTCGGTCATAAAACCTTCAGAGTCATGTATGAAGATTTTAAATATTGGGTTTGCAGAAATCGGAAATATCGATTTGTATAGCATCTTCACTCCTGTGTGCCCTTCTGATGACAGCAAGTTGAATCTGGTGAAAAGAAAACATGTTAGTGTACCCTTCTTATACTATGTATTCTGGTTCATTTGACCTTTTCTTTGGAATCCCCAAAAACAACTTCATGAAAGTGGAGTAATGGATTTTGAACTTCAACTATGTACAATCTCAAGTTAGATTTAAGAACAAACCAGTATTCAAGCATTCTTTCATCACTTAAACTGAGTATCATGATTTAATGAAATGGAAGCTATTCTATCATCTCAGCTGTCCTCTACATATAATTTTGAGTTATCATTAAATATTTCATTCATTTGAATAGATAAAATAAAAGCCATCAACATATTCCAGCTGAATTTGGATTATATCAAATCTTATTTTATTAAAATATACTACATGTCTGTAATTCAAGTCGTTGATATTTTATGTCATGTTATAGAGGATGAATAGACTCCTTCAAGGTTACGATCCTTGCACCCAGCAGCACTCCAAGGTATACTTCAATCTAGCTAAGGTGCAGAAGGCTCTTCATGTTGATCTAGATCATAAACCTGCAAAGTGGGACGTCTGCAGGTAAGGATTGTCAGGACAAGAACTCAAATAGGACTGATTTTTTCTTTTTCCATCTGGTTAACTAGTCATAGAAAGCAGTGTGTAGCTTGCAGCAGCCATCTGATTTCTATAGCAATCTTTCAAATTCAAGTTGACAATTTCGGAATCCTCAAAGTTGCAATTATTTATCAGGATCATTTAGTTGTCGACCTCAGGGAATATCAGTCCAGCATATAATGCACTGTTATTACTTCAGTCTATGATCTGCCACTCTCTAACTGTTCATGAGTATTTATGTTTTCTATAACTAAGTTCTCTTGATGTTGCAGTGATGAGGTAGTCAATAACTGGAATGACACTCCAAGAACAGTGCTCGATATTTATCGCGAACTTATTCATTTGGGACTGCGGATATGGGTGTTCAGGTTACACTCTCATTCTAATATATATGCTTCCACTACATGTACATAAAAGCAAAGCACGATTCAAAACAATTTGCGTTCACTATGCATATCATGTTTCCTAAGATAGCTAACCACTAAAAATCTAATACAAGTTAAGATTTACCATAAAACCAAGTTTGTATTTTGATGCTGCTTCTGATTTTCAGTAATTGATCATAAATAAAATCGAAGGTACAAAATTGAAGCATTGCTGCTATGTTGACTTCAAAACCTCACTTTCACTTTGATGTTCTCTTGCGATTTATTATACAATGGAACTTCATTAGACAAAGTACAATTGATTCCCTCTAGGGTATCTTAATTGCAATCTCATCCCTTCATATGCATTCACCTCCCTTACTCTTATATTTTAAAAATTACATTCACCTCCCTTACGATATAAAAATAAGAAATGCGAGAATATATTTCTAAAAATAGAGGGGTGAGATCTAATTAAATTATATGTCAAGAAAAATGAACGTAATTTATTCTAGAAAAATTTATTCAATGTTATTTGTAATGGAAAATTGAGTATTACTTCTTTTTTCTTTATATTTATATATACATGTAACCATCTTTAAATCATGACTGAATTAATAAATATTAAAATTCAAAATTTTGATTTCTTAAGAAAAAGAAAAGCTATTGTATCACTTTCTCAGCGAAACAGTAAGACTAGAAAATTTTCGGAAGAAAATATCATTTTCATGGGTTATTAGATCCCATAGAATCATGCATGTGATGTAGTGGCATAAAATGATGATGAAATAAAAATGCTTGTTCAAATAACAGTGGCGATATAGATTCAATAGTCCCAGTGACATCCACCAGATATAGTATTGGTGCTCTTAATCTTCCAACTGTGAAGCCTTGGCGTGCCTGGGTTGACGGTGGTAAGGTATGTAATTCCTAAAATCACCAAATTTAGATCATTTATGTGATTTCTTGGTTGCACTTAGTGTATCAAGTGAAACAAACAGGTTGGAGGATGGACACAAGAATATGCTGGACTCACCTTTGTAGCAGTGAGAGGAGCTGGGCATGAAGTTCCTCTGCATAGCCCAGAGCTTGCTCTTACCCTCTTCAAAAGCTTCCTGGCTGGAACCCCTTTGCCCTCCCCTAAGCCTGATGTTGCTTGATAATTTTAACATTCTAGAACATCTTGGAGCCATCCTAGGGCTTTTTCTTACGATACTTGTGTCTCTAGAACTCTTGAAGCTTTAGTGATGGTTATGGCTTAATGATAGCACCAGGAAAAAAAAAAAAAAGTCATCAGAATCCCATAATAACGGTATTAATCAACCAGTGATGTGCCCATGTCAATCACCAACCTTGTTGAGATTGATACAACAAACATTTTATAAAATAGACAATTATTTTATGAAAATTATTTATTTAATTCATGTTTTATTGTTGATGCATGAAATTACTTCCATATCTACTACAATATAATGTCAAAATTAGAATTAGATAATGGTAATAAAGAATGATATTTGATGGCTAATTGTTTCAAGCCATCTTTATACATTACCATCACCCTTGTGCTCCCAGGAAAGAATGATGAGTGAAATCATCAAATTAATATTTAAAAAATTCAAGAGACATTAAATTAGTACTGAAAGATATTTCAACATTAATTTAAAATTAATTTTACAAATTTTATATCAATTTAGTACTATCATCACTCTCTTTATTAACATTGAGTATATGACATGTTTAATAAGTTTTGGTTGATACAAAAGTACAATTCTATTGTAGAGTTGTTGTTATAAAGGGCTATGGATAGCAATTTATTTGAAATTTCAAGGACGTTAGTATTTTTCTTGATTAAATTCCTAAGCCATATTTCTTTAATTCTTCGCACTTGTCATGAACTTTCAAGTTAACTTATGTTGTTATTTCAAATAATAAGCATAGTAGAATTAAATAAAGTCAAAATCTCAAGTACAAATGGTTATTCATGCAAACTTTTGTGACAATGGTACTAAATTGATGTAAAATTTGTAAAATTAATACTAAATTGATGATTGAATATCTTTTAGCACTAATTTAATGTCTTTTAAATCTCATTAAAGTATAATTAATTGTTAAATGGATTCAATGAATTTTTGCTAAATTTGATATCCAACTCAGCAAATCAAACAAACAAAATGAAAATTTGAGTATGAATCTCTTTAATTAAGCATTGAAGTGCTGTATTCAAACACATCCTTAAATGTTATTTGAGAACGGTCACAATGAGTCATTTTGTGGCTAATTTAGTCCATTATGACAGAAACCATGTCACTCTCTCTCATCATTATCAATTAAGGGGAAGTTCCCCTCTGCCACTGCCCCATCATTATCAATATAATTGAGAATGGCAGTGCTGATATGTTTAGAATGAAGACAATGTGGCCAGAGGGAACCTTGACGGTGAACTCCAACGTCAAGCACTCTCGATGAAATCTGTAACTTGAGAAGGGAAGTTCTTGTTGGTGTATGCCCTAGAAGCTAATCATGGGACGAATGTTTTTTGCATACATTGTATTAAGTTTTAATGGCAATTCAATTATTATTATTTTTTGGTTATATCTGCGTAATATAAATAAATATAATAATTATTCTTAGAATAATTTGTTATTCTTAAAATGTCCCTAGTCAAGTATTGTTGTGAATTGGGATAGTAATAATGCAGCGAGACTAGCATGTATGATGACTGATGACCAAAAGTCATGGATATAAGATATCAAGTTATTTCATGGATACATGTTAGAGAACAAAATATACTGGACTGACTGGCTATAACAATGCTACATGGATGGTTATGTGTCATAAGCAATTCTTATAGTGACTATAATGTATGTAATCCTTTGACCTGAAATCATCATGGTTTCCTACATGAAGAGTTATTTACTTTGACATTGTCTTATGTTACCTTTAATAAGGTGGCCTAAAAGGCAGTGGTTAGGTATATCACAAATCATGCGGAGGGATGTGTGTGATCTAGATGGGA
>JANHAO010013807.1:0-15646 GCA_026873985.1 Saraca asoca | reverse complement strand
GAGAGATGTAGTCCTTCAATGACTCTTCTTTTTGCTAGAAGATCATAGCGAGGTGGCAAGGTGGAGTGAGCTATCTTTTCAATGCTCGATATTGGTCAATGAATTTCTTTTGACATTCCTCCCAGTTACCTATGCTACGAGCTGGAAGACTTCTAAACCACATCAAAGATGAGCCACCTAGTGTTGCTAGAAATACACGGCACTTCATAAGAAGGTTAGCTATCATAAGATCCATCTGGACATTAAATGTATCCAGGTGATCGCACGGATCCCTATCCCCATCATAGAGCGGGATCGAAGGAACTTTGGACTTTGAGGGAAGGGGTTGCACTTCAATCTCCTTGGTGAAAGGTGACCTCACTTCATATCGACCTCATTTATTTGAAGCTCAAAAATGTTCTTCGAACTGATCCATCCTCTGAAACAATTCTTCGATAAGCGAGTCTCGTACCAGAGATAGTTGATTCTCCTATTTGCGACTATAACGACCTGGAATTTGCTCTTACAAGTAGCGAGCTAGAGAATTTCCCTAATTAGCATTGCCTGAACGTCTAACTTGTTGCTACTGGTGAACATTTGCGGGCGCGACAACTTCAGCTTGCTTCTGCACACCTTGTGCTAGCGTTGTGATTGCTTTGGTCAGTTCTCCCATCATATTTTCTAGTTTTTCTTGACGTTGGAGCCAAATCTACCCCTATCAGTGCCATTGGCAATGGTAGCAGGTTGAACAAAACTGGTCGACGATAAGCCAGCAGTAGCACTGATGACGGGAGCAGTGAAGGAATCCGTCATTGAGACAGGACCTTTTGGGGGATTAACTTGAGCATTTGAGGTTCTCATGGTTTTCCTTCTGGCCATTGCAACCACCTAAAAGATCAATCAGAAGACAAAGGACCAACCAGTACATAAAAGGGTCCCATCGGACATGCCAAAATATTGACTGTAGATTTTGGTCATACCCAAATCCGACCAATGGAGAGGGTTCTTTGGGGACCCAAGCTGTTTCTTGGTTGTTGAGGCAATGAAAATGTGCTGAACGGTGAGAAGGAGAAGGAGGAGAAAGGAGTACACAAAAGGTTAATGTGGTTCGGCTAAATCTGGACAGCACCAGACCCTACGTCCATGGAGATATTTTATTAGTATAAAGGATTGTTTACAGGGCTTTGCTATTACATTCAGCAGAATTTCTACTAGTATCTATTTGACTCTCTCTCTCTCTCTCTCTCTCTCTCTATTCTTCTTTCCTCTTTTACAAATGACTCTAACCCCCCATTTATAGAAGCATGGAGGGATACAAATGGGATTAAATTAACTATACATCTGTTACATCAAATATTAAATATACAAGACCGCCTAGGGTACTATAGACTGGCTTTTGTAGATTTCTTACTGCGTATAGGACTTGACAATTGTATTTACAGAATGATGGTGCAAGTTATTTGTTGGTGTTGTGTTCTGCCTCAATAGGCTTCTGGCTGAGTGAGGCCACATCCTAGCGAGCTCAAGCTCGTTTTGCTAAGAATGCCATTGGCTTGCCACTTTGAGCTGATTCGGTCAACGAGCTCTGTTCTTCAGTGAGCAGTGGCCTTTTGCACAACGAGCTCATTTCTTTTGATAGACTCAATTCCTTTTGGGCCTTTACCGACCCACTTCTTAGTGCCAACTTTCACTAGTAACAGAAGTAAAAATTATCATATCATTGATAATGCCAAATAAAAATGATAGAAAATCACATTGTACTTTAATTTTCATATTGCAAGTCAGATTACAATTATGAGGCAGGAAATCACTTGAGGTTAATTATGGCAATAAGGGTTAGATTGCAAATAACTTAGGCATATACATTATTGAAGCATTTCTTCAAACAGGTTAAAGGACTTTGAGAACAAACATTTCTTGGTTTCAACAACAATCAATGAATTGTATGAAATAACATCCAGATTTATCCCATCCTCTCTCATTCTATGATTTTAAGCAGTGAATTGAATGGTAAAATTACCATTGGCAAAAGACATTATGGTCTTCTCCCTTCAAGGAACCTCAATGCCGACAAGAAAAACAAAATTTTTTTAAGAAAAAAATTAATATTACAGGGTTATAAAAAAAATACATAACCATTAAGTCAACACATTGCATTATATCCACTAAAATTACAAAATATATTATCAAACATGAAACAAAAAAAATCCAGTACCCATGGATCAACAATACCTGAAAGAAAATATTGAGTAGAATAATCCACTATGAGTCTTGGTGAGTGAAATGGGGAGAGTGTTTCAATATTTCACTACTTATCCTTTTAAATTTTGTGGTTGACTTGATAGAAAAAAAAATTGAAATATGGACATGGCAAAGAAGTCAAGCATGTTATTAAGAATTTAAGCAACTGATAATTGATATAGATAATTGATCAATGCATTTACTATTGACTTCATTTAAGCAACTAATTAATGTCTCCAAATGGAAGAGAAGCCAAACATTTTCAAAGCAAAATTTAGCATTCTAACATGCTGAAAAACTTCACAATAGTATAGTATGTAGGAAAAAAGTATAGCTTTTTGATTAGCAATCTCTTAACCTAATCCAAGTGGTTGATTAAACAAGGGCAAGGATTGAGCATAACTACCATAGCCTATCTACCAATTAACAAACTCTACAATCCCACCATAGAAAAGTGCCCTTCAAACAAATTGTGAAGTAAGCTCAAGGTCACACCATAATTATTTGATTTTTCAAAGCCATGCCCTCAAAATCTACTACATCCTTTTCATGCAAAAAGTAGAAATTAATAAGAACTACCAATGATACCTGCATTGGACAACCAAAGTAAGAATACAATTAACTTACTTCTTTAACTCAAAGGAAAAAAAGAAAAAAAAAGAAAGAAATACTTATAATATGAAACAATATGCCTCAAGGAAAAGGGTAGGAGTACAACATACTTAATTTTTTTTAAAAAATTAAATAGTACACAATACTCATTAAATTGTGAGGGAATTTTGAGTACTCAAATTCCACTTCTTACAAAGCACTCCTTTACATAGCTTAAAACAAAGAATAATGAGAATAAAACTTAATACACTTATTCACATATATTAGAAATAGTCAAAAGTTAGTGTTAAAAAAAGATAAAAGCAAGCCGTGACAATTTGTTTTATTGTCGTATAATTCAACCAACATAAATTGGAATTAATCAGAAACAACCTCAATGCAGAAAATATAAATTTAAGAAAAAGAGACCAATGCTAAACATCTTCAAGTAGAATAATGAACCTGTCTTGACAAGACAATCACATTTTAGAACCTTTCTAAATGAGCATCTATATATTAGCAAAAAAAGAAAAGCAATCTTAAGATAGCAACCATTTTTAGTATTTTTTTTCTCCATGAAAAATCAATAGATCAGAAAAGGTAGTAGTAAAAAATTAATACCGCAATCTCAAAGGTTTACAACATCATGGTTCCAAACCAAGTTAAAGCATTTAGAAAGCATGAACATTATAGAAGCTTGGAATTCTTTTGAGCCTTTCAGAACTTAGAAACAAACTCTTGCTTAATCATTGAATGTAACAAAAATTGGAAACAAAATTAAACACTTTGGTGCTATGAAGACCAGATATACATCAATATGCATTTATTTTCAAGGAAAAACAAATTTGTAGAGAAAGGGCCACCAAGAAAGGCTTTATAATACAAAGATAGAGGTGTTATACCCCTAAAATATTTAAAATAGTTGTTAGATAATTATTTGACTTAAAAAATTGAAAAGGAGATTAGGAAATCATATGAACCCACAATTGGAGAAAAGAATATAGTGACTATGCTAGAATTATTTGTAATAGTTTTTGGGAATTTTAGAAGGCCTTAAGACCTTAAAATAGTTTTTGTGAATTAATTAAAACAAAAATAAGTAGTTTGAAATTTTTATTTTTATAAAACTTTAAATGCAGTGAGAGTGTGGTCACTATGACCAACACTGGTAAATTTACCTTTTGGAGATTTTATATATTTTACTAATTTCTATTAAAATTTTTTTATCAATAAATGCTGATGACTCAATTTAGAGTGGTTGCAAAATATTGGAAAAGAGGAAAAATGTAAGAAATAGCTTATGAGAAAATATGAGAACCACAAATTTTCTCCTTCTTATTTTGCCCTTAGGGATTGACGCCACCCCTCCCCCTTATTCGGAGTTTTTTTTTTCCATCTCTCTCTCCTATCTTTTCCACACTTCCAACCTCCCTAAGAAGATGACACCATTGGGAAAGCTTCTTTCTCTCTTTGAATTTGACCACCTTGATGACCTCTAATCTTTACCAAATTTAGGAATGTTGTTTTAATCTTCCTTCTCATAATCTTTATGGCTTTAAATCTTGATTTGGGTCAAGAAAAGATTAAGTTTTGAGCCCTAGAAGTCTATTGTTGCTATTCATGTATTTATTTATTAATTTATTTTGTAGAAGATTTCCTTAAGAAATAAGGCTCAAATCTTCAACCTTTAGGATGGATTCTTCCTTTTATGCTTGAGATTAAGTGGTTTATAAGTTTTACTTAAAGAAAAACTCTTTGAAATCTTAACTTAACCCTTCATCTACCCCTTGTGTTTTGAAGAGTTTGAGAAGGGCAATTGAAGCACCTTCACTTCAACTTTGTTCTTCTTCACTTTCTGAGTGTCTCTTTACCTTTTCTATAGTTATGTTCATAATTTAAATAATAATATATAGACACACACATGCGCGCACATACACACACATGTATAAGAGTATATGCATGAGCTATCAAGTTATTTGATAGTTACAAAATTTGTTGGTGGAATTGAAAAATAAATTGATTGAATTTGTAATTGATGATGAAAGTTGAGTTTTATGTATGAAAAATACTTGTATAGTGATTGTTTAAAAGTCCCTAAAGTGATTATTTTATGTTATTTTGAGTGGAAAATCCATGAAAAATTTGTAGTTTTTGTGCATTCCAGGGCCCAATAATTGGCTACTGGCCTTTTTTTCTCTTACGAAGATGCATTCAGATCAATCTTTTGAACATGTTTTAGTGTTTTAATTATAACTTGAGCTAGGAAAGTCAAAATCTAGATCCATTTAAACTTGTGGAAAGTAGATACATAGGCCTACAACATATCCAAAATTCAATTTGAAATCCCAAACCCATTGTGCGCACCATTCCTTTGAAATTAATTTAACTTCAAGTTGAAATAGTTTAGCTATAACTTCATTTAGAAATAATGGATTCCCAGGCTAGGAAGAGTATTTCAAGAAAAATAAGTTACAATAAGACACATAGAAGGATTCATGGTCATTGTGTTTATTGTTCCTAATAAAGTTATAATAGAGTCATAAATGTTACAAATATGAAAAAGATGGAGATGAAATGCCACTCAAAACATCTAAGTTATATGTGGACTACATTACTCTCTTATTACATATATTTGATGATATACTATTGTACATAGATCAACACAATTGTAGAGTGATGATTATGAAATATATGTTTGACATTCATATGTGTTTGCCAATGTCTATATGTATAATGAATATGGAAAGGCTAACATGTATTGTTCTTGAACCTTTTAACGTATAACAGATGTGATTAAATTATCCTTGTGATTCAATGGTGAAATATGATCTTGTGGTTATGAAATATCTTCTCAATGGTATTGGAAACATATGCTTGGCATGCTTATGAACTATGAAACTATGGTTATGCTATTCTATTGAGAAAGGGGGTGGTGTTGAATGTGTAATATTGAACCAGATCCACATGTTCAAGGGGGTACATATGTGGTTAGTGTGGAGGGACAAGGTTGGATATAGGTACGAATGGATGGGAGTCACAAGGAGGTTAACTACTATGTTTGAATCATTTATATTATTTTTCTTACTGATCTTGTGAATGATTACTTTTGTGGTTTGGAATAAAATATCATGATTCTCTGTAAATATATCGTATCGACATTTTATTCAGAACTTGTGAAGTCCATCTTCATGACTTGTATGGTAAGATGTTTATGTGATTGGTTACTATGATTTGAAAGAAACATGGACTTTATAAATGATACAAAATGACATATGTTGTAGACTTCTGAGACACTTCTTGTGGTTGAATGATAAAGATGGCTACTTTCCATATTCAGATAATTTCTTAATAAACTACTAATCTTTTTTATACATAAATGATTTTAATGAATTTGCATTCTTTTCAAAAGAAAATAATATATATATATATATTATGTATCTATCTTACATGTATCCATAAATTAGGCAAATTGTTGCTCATTAAGTCTTGGACTTACTCTTCCATGGGCTATTTTTTTAGGTATATTGGCAAACTTGTAAAATTAATGTTGACCATAATCTTCCCAAGATTGTGAAATATACTACATAATAGGAAGTAGTAGTTTGAAGTACTCATGATATTTATAATTTAGTAGTTAGACTCTATATTAATGGAAGAGTTAACTCCAATAATTGTGGGAGACTTTTTTAAAATGAGTTATTTATTACTAAATTTGAAGTAACTGAAAGAACATGAAATGGTTAAGTATGAAAGGCTTGTGGAGTTGCCTTAACGATGGTATCCATGCTAGTCACATACACCTAAGTTGGGTCATAACACATTTGGTATCAAAGTATGATCTAAAATTATATGTAGGTTTAAACCCCTTAGGATGTTTGAATTCTACTACTAATAAATAGGTGTTAATGGGAACTGTATTAATGGTATGTGTGCATCTGGGATCACATATCATCAATGTTATTTGTAAAACTCCCATAACGTTAATTTGATTAGGTTCAAATACGGGGTCTGGTAGGGTGACTAGTTGACCATGGGAACAGTCTCTAAGGGTGAATTAGCGAGTCAGTGTTTGGTCAAACAAAACTTGATGCATGAAATTCAAGGTTTCAAAATTTTATTGTAGTCAAGCACCAACTGAAGTTGAAACCCTATCAGGAAAGTGTTCAGCACAGTTTTTGATTAGAAAATCTGAATCTGAGATAAAATGATTGAATCAAATGCATTTTTGACTCCCTTTTATTTCATTTATGTATTTTATTACAAAATTAATTGATTAAATTATCCATGTTAGGATGTTCACCATCATGCATTTAGGAACTTAGGCCTAAGACCAAATGCCATATTTGTAAGAGGTAGAATTACTTTGAAAGCCTTAGGAATTTCATATGAATAGGTGAGTGGGATTCTACCCTTTTAGCTCCTTTTTCAGATAAAAAGTTATTTCCAAAAAGTATCCAACGTATTTTGTTTGTTAGGAATTGGGAAAATGGCCAAGGAATTTAATTTATTAAATTTAGGCATAAGTTCAATGTAGTAAAGAATAATGAATTGTTAACGGACCTGCAGGAATCAAGGATTATGGATTAGATCAAAATAGGCTTGAGATGTAGATTTAATGAATTTAAGTATAGACTAGGAATTACATGGGAACTATAAAAATAAGATAAAACTTAGGAATTATTTTCCTACGTGACTATCTGATTGTTTGATTGAATGAATGTATGATTTGGAACATGGTATGGAAAATTAGTAGCAGATAAAATTGTAGATTAATTTAAGATCCCAGTTTTTCATATATATATATATATATATATATATATATATGAGCCTGGATGTTTAAATTTTTTGGATTTTCAAGAAATGTCATCAAAATATAGTTTTTTGTTTTTCAAGTTCTCCAAATTCTATTTATTGGAAAGTTATTTATAAATATTTTTATGGAAGTTATTTTATATTACTAGTTCTTTTTTTTTTGAAAAATTATAAAATTATTATTTTAATTAATTTTTACACAATTTTATTATTTTATCTACTTAAACATTTTCTTACGTCGAAATTACAATTGAATTTCAAGGAATAAAAGATTTATTTTCAAGAATTTCATAATTACAAAAATTCTCATTCCATAAGCATATAGAATGCATTAGGAAAGATAAGATAAGTCAGTGGTACATAAATATTTAGTTATCTAATAGACAATTGTAGTAAATAAACTCAGTATACAATAAAGAGGAAAAATATATTAAAGAGATGTATGCACTTGTGAACTGACATGGGATAGCTGGAGGACCTACACACACTAGGAGATGTACATGTGGTCTTTTATACAATTGAGGGTTATGGGATAGATGGTCTCCTATATGACAAGGGTTATTGGACAAATGGTGTCCCATATGATAGGGGATTAGGGGATAGATGGTCACCCATATGACAGGAAGTCATGGGATATGGTGTAATCAGGCATAATCATGTATGGTCTCAGTGGATAAGTTAAATGATAAGTTAAAGTTAAGTAGACATTGCTCTTCTAGTAATCACCATTGTTAGTATAATATGAAATACAAGTTTTACATGGTCATCAGATATGACTTTGTAAAGTTTGTTTTATGTTTTTAGTTACATTTATCATATGATAGTGGAATTAGTAAGGTTAAGAATAGAAAGTAAGTAAGGAGAATCAATCATAAAAGTTTTAAAGATGGTTGTAAATATATTTTTGAAAATATATTATATGTACTTGTTTTTCTTATATACTAAACATTTGGACTTGATTATATTTATATATATGACCAAAAGGATTTTTCAACCCAAAGTTTGGTATACTTTTCTATTATTTGAATACTCAGGTTGTACTTACCCATTCATTAATATTTCTAAGTTAATGAATTTATGGAAGCTATTAGGAGACACTTTAAGGATTGCATGTGTTTGAAATTAGGTATGTGGTCTCCTTAATTTACTTTAGTGGTTAGTCATCCAGCCAGGCAATGGATCATTGATTATGGATTTAGATTTTTAGAAAAATATTTAATTATTTTAAAAGAAACTAGAAACCAATTATCCAAAATGATATTTAGAAAAATCATGCATCATGCATTTTAGATAAAAGGTGCTAAAGAACATATTTTCTACATTTGTTTTTATTGTTTCAAATTATAAAGGATTTTCAATAAAGGATTGCTCATGGGTTTGTAAGTCGTTAAAGGGAGATTTGTTCCAGTTTTCCTAAGATATTAAGATATGATAAGTTGGTATTAGAGCAATGGTTCTTTGTTATGCACTGTACGATAGGGTTAATGGGTACTGGTTATGGTAGTATACACCTAGGAGCATACACTAGTTCTAGAGAATCCATTAATTTGATCACTAAAAGTAGTCAAGCTCATGCAATAGATATTAGTATACAATAGCGTATTGTTTTTCTAGATAGAATAGAAACGTTTAGATGCTTATTTAGAAATGACGCTTATACTCATGAGTGAATAAGGGAAATCATAAAATGATAAGAGTACTCTTTGGACACAAGTTAGAGTTGGATGGTATGGATAATGGCAAGCACTATAGAGAGGTGCAAGTAATGAAAAATAAAAATACCCCAAGAATAAAAGTAGAGTAAAATGATAGTTTAACCCTTGGTTGGGAGGTAATAAAGATTAGTATACCCCTACACGAGGGAGAAAATCAAAGAAGATAAGACCCCACACAACAAGAGTAGCCATGAGTTTAGAAAATTAGGATAAATAAAACCTAACCAAAAAGATAATAATATCCATGAAAACCTAAATGGGAGAGTAAAGATGGATGCTTTATTTTTGAGTTTAAGTTAAAAGAATAAGAAAAAAATAGGTGTCAACTGTTCATCAATAGCCAACCTACTTGGTCAAATAGGTGGGTGGTCGATTGACCCTTTAGTAAGTAGTCAACTAGCCAAGTCAGATAGCCTATATAAGGCTAACCCTTTCATTTCCTCACTTCACACTAAACTTTTTTCAGAGCTCTCCTAAAATTCTTTGATCTCTCTCTTCTTATAGTTAACCCCCAATGAATCCTTACTTAAATTACCTCCCAAAACTCAAACACCTACTGAAAATGGCTGAGCAAGCTCCAATCAACTTTGATCCTGCCTTTTTCCTCGATGTGAGAACAACACAAATATATGAACAATCCCTTGGAACTAGAAACATACTACTAGCTAGGTACCTCAGTTCTAGTACTTACTTATTATTCTATATGAGCTAGGTGCTACAAACATTGGAACATTAGAGGTGGCTATAGTCCATAGCATGTGATGAGGCCTATAATGAAGAGACCATTAAATACTTCTATGCTAATTTGTGAAGGGTATCGAATAACCCATTGGTTATACTCTCATATGTCATAGGGAGGCAAATCACCTTCACCATGACTATCATTCAAAAGTTATTTAGATGTCAAGATGAAGGAAATACAATTCAAAAGGTAGGAAGTTGGAATACTAATGGACCTCTTGATATTTAATAGTAAGTAAGATGGGTCAACAATGGAGAAATCACTGAGAATCATAGTAGGACATTTATTCTTAACCTTCCCTTGGTTTTAAAGCTTTACATAACCTTATCATTTACATCATCCTACTTTGAGGTGGACATAAATCTATGCTCACTTACTTTGAAATGTACATGCTTTCACATCTTTGAGTTAGACATTCCTTCAACCCTCTAAGCCACATGCTAGGAGTGGCACTAAGGTCATCCAAGGGAGTAGAAGGCATTTGCAAATCTTTTTCATGAATTTGTGAATTCTTTATGTTTGAGCTAAATGCTAAATCTATATGAGAAAAAAAAATCCTAAAATAAAAGGAATAGAAGGCATTATAAGGAATGCCAAAGTTAAAAAAAGAATAAGATAAAACTTGAGATAATATGAATTAGTGTAGCATGGTTGATTGTGTAAACACCACTCAGGGATTTGCATAAGGCATGGCATGACCTAGCTAATGTAAGTGCATTAAAAAGTACCTATTTGTGTTTTAATGAATGTTATACTTTTGGCATGTGTTAATGCATGTAAGAATATGAAGTTGTTTAAGTTAGAAAGTATAGAATTTGATAAGAATATAATTTATTATATGACTGAATAAGCATATAGTATGACTAGTGTATTTTATAGGAAAGAGAATAGATTCACATTAGTATAAATCACAAGAGAATAAGAATGAGGGATCTGATTTAGATGCATGAGGAAGAAGAAAGGATACCAGTATATAACAAATGAAGTGATGATCACAGATCAAGAATAAAGAATAGGTAAGATGAGGCACTAAGAGATATGAATTGAATGATGAGAATCAAGGAATATAACAAATATTATAGGCTTAGAGTAGCACAACAGAAGCATGATATATATATCATAATGTTAAGATAAAGATCAGTACAAATGGAAAGAATCTAACATGAACAAATCAAGGTTGGATTAACAATAAGAACATAAATCATATAGTGGATAAGAATCAGTTAATGACAAGAGAATGTGGTGTAAGGAAATATTTGAGAGCATGATGTAGGGATAGAAGGCATTGTAGTGGACCATGTAGCTAAGATAGGATAAGAATGAACCCTTTAAACCCATAATGCACACAAGGGACAATTCGAGGATAAATTGTCTTAATGGGGAGAATTTGTAATATCTCCCAAGGTTAACCTGACTAAATTCAAACACAAGCCCAAAAGGATAACTAGTTGATCACAGGCATGGTCCTTGAGGGTGGATTGGCCAATTAACTAGTTCTAAAAGGCAATCGACTGGTAAGTGTTAGGTTAGACAAAATCTGATGCATGAAATTTACGGTTTCAAAATTTTAATAGAATCATTATTGATCAAAGCTAAAACCTTGTCAAGAAAGAGTCCCATTGTAATTTCTAATTTAAAAACTTGAATTTGAGGTAAAATGATAAAATCAAATGCATTTTTTATTCCCTTTTATCTTATCTATGTATTTTATTATAAAATTAATCAATTAAATTATTCAGGTTAGGATGTTCACTATCAGGCACTTAGGCCTAAGACTAAATGCCATAACTGTATAGACTTTTGTGTTGAAAGCTTGGGAATTTCATATGATTAAGTGAGTGGGATTCTATCCTTCTAGTTCTCTTTTTCACATAAAATGTTATTTTCCAAAAGTAACTAAATGTTTTTTGTATGTTAGGAATTAGGAATGTGGTTAAGGAATTTAATTTATTAAATTTAAGCTTAAATACAATGTAGTCAAGAATGATGAATTGTTATCAGACTTGTGGAGATCAAGGATTATGGATTAGACCAGGTTAGATTGGGGATGTAAGTTTAATGGATTCCAGTATAGGCTAGAAATTACATGCGAATTGTAAAGATGAGATAAAACTTAGGAATTATTTTCCTACATGATTATGAGATTGTTTAATTGAATGAATATATGATTTGGAATATGGTATGAGAAATTATTAGCAGATACAAGTCAAGGATTATTTTAAAAATCCTAGCTTTGCATATGTATATGAGCATGAATGCTCAAGATTTATGGATTTTCAAGAAACATCATCAAAAGATAGTTTTTCATTTTCAAGTTTATGTTTCTCAAGTTCTCCAAATTCTATTTATTAGAAAAGTTATTTATGAATATTTTTATAGAAGTTATTTTACATTATTTATGCAATTTTATTATTTTATCTACTTAAACATTTTTTTACATAGAAATTACAATTGAATTTCAAGGATTGAAAAGTTTCTATTCAAGAATTTCATAATTACAAGTAGTCTGATTCCATAAGCTTGTTGAATGCATTAAAAAAGATAAGATAAGTTAGTGTTAGGTAAATGTTTAGTTATCTAATAGACAAGGGTAGCAAAAGAATTCAATATACAATAGAAAGGAAAAGTATGTTAAAGAGATGTATTTGTTTGCGAACTAACAAGGAATAGTTAGAAGACCTATGTGCACTATGAGATGTGCATATAATCTTCCATACGATAGGGGGTGATGGGATAGATGGTCACCCATGAATTAGAAGATGATGGGATATGGTGCAATCAGGCATAGTTATTTATGGTCTCAAGGGACAAGTTAAATGATAAGTTAAAGTTAATCATACATTACTCTTCCAGTAATCACCATTGTCAGTATAATATAGAATGCAAGTTTTACACGATCATCAGATATAACTTTGTAAAGTAAATTTTATGTTTTTAGTTATGTCTATGCTACAATAACATAATTAGTAAGGTTAAAAATGGATAGTAAGTAGGAAGAATTAATCATAAAAGTATTGGAGATCATTCTAACCATACTTTTGAAAATAGAATATATATAATTGTTTTTCTTATATAATAAATATATATACTTGTTTATATTTATATGTATGATCAAAAGCACTTTTTTAAACCAGAATTGGGTTTGTTTTTCTGCTTATTGAGTGCTTGAGTTGTACTCACTCATTCATTATCATTTTCAGGTTAATGAATTTATGGAAACTATCTCAATTAGGAGATACTTCAAGGATTGCATGTGTTTAAAATTAGGTATGTGGTCTTGTTTATTTACTTTAGTGGATAGTATCTATTCAACTAGACAATGGATTCTTAGTTATGGATTTAGATTCTTAGAAAAATATTTAATTATTTCAAAAGAAACTAGAAACCTGTTATCCAAAATGACATTAAGAAAAATGATGCATATTACTTGTTTTAGATAAAATAAACCAAAGAACATATTTTCATATTTGTTTTTATGTTTTCAAATTATAAAGGATTTAAAATAAAGATTATTCATGGATTCATGGGTTACCATAAGTTGATTAATGCCAATCGCACCCCTGATTTTGAGATGTGACATCATTCTTGTTAACCTTATATTATTCATGGTCAGTGGTTATTAATTTATCTTATGGATTCTTTTATGCTTGCACACCTTAAAATTGATTAAATGATGCTAATGTCTGAGCATCTCAAAATTCATTTGGCAAGAACTTTTTACCGAGTTTTAGGCTCAAGTAAGCAGCCAAAATGAGGAAGATAATTTGCCATTGTAATAGGTAATGTTGTTTCAAGTATGGGAAAAGACTTAATGAATATATGATACTAATAGAGAATGTTGACTCAAGTAGTGGTTTGAGATTAAATTCAAATTTAAGTAAGGATGAAATTAGGCAACTATTTTCTATTTTGATAATAGATTATTGAAATTTATAAGACTAGATGATGAGATTTGGAAATGTGCTAATACTTATTAGATTAAATTAAAAGCTAATAGCTAGATGACTTAATTTAAGGTTAAGTTTGAAATTTTGTTATAAAAAATGAAAGTTGTGATATGGATGTGAAGTAACCTTAAAAACCATAAAATGTATTTGTTTTGTTCCCAAGAATAGGAAATGATAAGGTTAGAGGAATTAAATTGTTGACTTAGAAAAATTAGTTTTGGACATAGTTCTAGAAATTAATATGGGGGAATTGTTAGTTTTAATATAGTTATTATATATATTATAAGTTGGAAGGTACTTTAGTGGTATTCCTTAGAGTGGCATTAGCCTTGGTAAGGAGTTAAGATGCCTAGAGTACTATTGTATTGTGTTCTTGGTATCATGGTAAGTATCACATAGGGGTCTTGTATCCAACGTATCAATAAATATATTAAAGGTAACTAGGTGAGTCACAAAGCAAGAGCTTGTTTGATAAACTCTGCATGGGAGTGTGTAACATGGCCCTATACTCATTGAAAGTGTGCCTAAAATGTAATTAGATGCTTATATAATATGTATTGGGAGATGTTGAGATATGATATGAAATGTAGTAACCATAATAGGGATAGTGGGATGTTTAGGCCCTGTGAATATTTAATTATATAGTAGATAGGAGAGATCTCAAACATGGAAATAATGTGGACTTGAAGCAGAGGAATCTTTTAAACAATGTCTAGTATAGTGTTAATGTTGCCTAAATAATTACTTTAAATAAGCGACAACATTTGAAATAAACTCAGGATATGTCTTTATAGTAATTACTGGAGAAATTATATGTTAGCCATATAAATGTGTATAACATGAGAAATAATCATGAGTGGAAGTAATTTTTAGATTTGAAGATTCTTGGTGTGATGAATTATGGTATAATTTTTGATATGGATAAATTGTATAGTTGGTGGTCTGAATATATTGACTTGGTGAAGAATAAATTTGTCAAGGAAAGGGTAGCTTGAGAATTAATCTTGAAGTGACCATGAAACAAGAAGTTTTCAATATGATTTTAGAGATTTGGTTGAGTTTTGGATGAAATTATTGTATGAAAATTGTAGGGCTCATGTATTACAAAGCCTAGCAATTGACCGATAGACCCTACCAATCAACTGTTGGTCTCAAACCCAGTCCCTGAAAAACATTGAAGCCTAGTGGTCGATTACTAGCCTCTAAAGGGTTTTTTGTTGTTAATGTGATTGACTATTAAGATTGAAAGCCTAAAGCTACCCTTTTATACCTTAATGTTATCTTACTTTAGGGTAATTATGAGTATGAATGAGCTCATTTGTCTCTTAAATCATGGATGAGGCACTAAATTGATTTAGAAAATAAGAGTAAATTTGTACAATAGTATTTCAACAATGATCAGGTGGAGAAAGTCATTATGTTGTATATAATTTTTTTTTGGATATACGAGGGATTTAGCAATATCAGAGGTGTGAAGAAACTCAATGGACCTATGTGAATCATAAAAGAAAAAGAAGTTAAAATATGTTTGTAATAGACCTGTTCATGGGCCAATTAGGCCAAGCTTGGGCCAAAGCCCATAAGATGTAATAGGCTTTAAGCCCAAGCCCAAGCCCAAA
>JANHAO010013806.1:0-15646 GCA_026873985.1 Saraca asoca | reverse complement strand
GTTTCTGTCCCTTTCACGAAAGACTATTCTGGGTTGTCCCATAAACCGCCCTTTTATTGCTCTGGTGTCACTATATGTGGGTCTTCTTCAATATAACCTCCGGCCCTCTTGTTCTTGCTTCAAGTTATCATCGTCTAAACCTGTAATTTATTCTCTTATTTATTTGTTTATTTATTTATTAATCTTATTCTTATATATCTACTGAGGAAGCTGATTTGAGACTTTGAGATTGGTAATGGGATGGGGGTGGTTTTGCCAATGATTCTGCAGCTGTTCAAGTTCTGTATCATTGGCTTTGCTTTTGCAGTCCAAGGATCCAAAGGTAGGAACTTTATCGGTTTATCTTCACAATTTTTCATTGCAATTAATCCTTGAGAGCACAAATGATCAAATTTGCGCTTGGGATACAAATGTGTGATCTGGGTCGACATAGTCTCCTTCTGTCAATGTTGTTATTATGTCATAAAGGACCTAAATATCTATGCTGAATTCTGCAATTAAACTATTGGTTAAATTCTCATTGGCTGACTATAAGGAAACCCAGATATGAACTGGCTGCTTTCAATAATGTGGCTTGCTTTTGCTTTGTTAACCAGAGTTTCTAAAGCTCATATTTTTCCAGCAACTGCAGTAGCTAGAAGTGTACTGGTTTGTGTCATTTTCGACTTAATGTCTTCATATCTATGTAAAATTTGCTTTTGTGAGGAAATTTTCTTATTTAAGAACCCATTTGGCTCCCTATGGTGGATTATTATTGTGTAACACATCATCATTGCATGAATAAAGAGTTTTCTACTTTCTAGTGAGGGCACTTTTTGTCTGTGTATTATTTCTTTTACCTCTGCAAATACCCTTGTATGCCTGATGGTTAATTCCTCTGAGGAAACCAGTCTGATGGCCCAGAATCATCTTGAAATTTTGCTGGAGAATGAAGATACTGTTTGAGCTTGCTGATGAATGTTTTAAATTTTTAAAATCTTCCTGAGCCATGTTTGGCTTTCCTACTGATAGTTATCTTCTTTAAGGACTTGACATACCCCCATCTCCAGCGGCCTTTCTTGTCATTCCTCCTATGGAAGAAACTCCGGGTCCTGTCCAACATGGGAAGTCATGGGGAAGCATTGCACCAAGCTCCCCATCAGATCTAGACGGTATGCCCAATAACCATACAAAAAGGGTTTGAATGTTGAGCTTTTTCAAATGAAGCTGTCCATGATCCCATAATTTTCTAAGAATACTTGAATCTTTTTTTTTTTCCTCCTAATCTTCTTTCAGGATTTATTATATCTCCATCTCCGGGCAGAGCACCAGGTCCTGCATCCATAGGACCCTCATGGAGAACCATTGCCCCAAGCTCACCTGCAGTGCCAAATGGTAATCCTATTCTCCTGTTATGTTATGTCATCTTCAGATCATCTGATCACAACTGGTTTCCACAATCCAGGGGCATTCATGCAGCCTTCAGTTGCGTTATCGCCTCCAACATCAACTCCGATTCCTCAAAAGATTAAAGGGACTGAACCATATATATCTCCAAGGCCAAGCACCATAACATTGTCACCACTGCATAATACTGTTCCTTCTCCCACAACTGTAGAAGGGCATGTTCCATATACGCAACCCAGTCCACCTCAAAGGGAATTGCCTGCTGTTAAGCCTCCTGTCTCTTCACCAGCAACCCCAGGTGGATGTTTTGACATTTTCTATTTGGGGGAAGTGGGGTTGTCCTGCTTCCATTCGGTGTTGATCCAAAAGCTTATATTTTAATTCTTTTTTAACAGCCCCAATTGCTCCTTCTGCCAATTTGCCAATAAATTCACCAGTCAGCCAACCGACTCAAGATAAAAGTTTGCCCCCTAATGTTGATGAAAGGAATGCCAGTCAAAGTCACAGCCCAGAACTGATTTCACCAGGTATATGATAGAAGTCCTTTCATGTTGTCAATTAAGGATTCTTGCTAGGCGGTTCTAAAATTTCTTTTAATCATCTCCAGCTTTCACTTGTTGTTGACCCAAATGTGTTACTTTTAATTGTATTTAAACAGCCCCAATAGCAGTACCTTCTGCTAATTTGCCAAGAAATTCACCAGAAAGGCAAGAACATGGAAATTTGCCTCCTGCTCTTCCTAGAAGGAATGCAAATAACAGTCACATCCCAGAGCCAATTTCACCAGGTAATGTGATGAAGGTCTTGTTATATCTTCACTAGGGTTGAACTGGATGGTTCTAATCTTCCTTTTTCTCATTGCTAGCTTCCAGTTTGTATTGATCCAAAATTTGCTCTTCTATTGCATTTTGAACAGCCCCGGTTGCAGTACCTCCTGTTATTTTGCCAAAAATTTCACCAATCAGCCAACCGACTGAACATGGAAGTTTGCCAGCTGGTGTTTCCACGAGCAATGCTAGCAAGCCTCAATGGCCAGAGCCAGATTTGCCAGGTACATGGTAAAAGGCTTGTTACTTACATCGCTAGAATTGTACTGTATGGTACTAAGCTTCCTAATTTTAATTGCAGTACCTGTTGCATCGCCGCCATGGAAAGTAGGTCCACCGATGGGGCAGCCGATATTGCCAAAAATAACTCCATCCATATTACCTGGTAAATTTTATGACCTTAATATGTTGAAAGAGAGGGGTAAATAAAAAAGTTTTTAATTTCTATCAAGTGATCACTTCTATTTGTCCCATTGTTCTATCTTCTGCTGCATTCATGCAGCACCAGTTACCTCCCCAACAAGTGGATTTCCAGTAAACCCACCTGCTGTCCTCCCAATTACACCAGCAGCATCTCCGTCAATATTACAAGGTGTATTATGTATTGCCTGTGTGACTTACCATTCATGTTGAAAAATTAAATTCTCAATGCTATTGTGCAAGCTTAAAAAAAAAAGGCTCTGTTGAATATTTATTGATGCCAAACATGTGATGCAGCTCCTACCATCTCTCCTGCATCAAAGGGTGGAGCCCCAGTTGCTGCTCCTCTGTACAAAACACCAAAGCCACTGCCAGCTGTAATACATTCCCCTGCTAGAGGTATAACAAATTAACCTACTTTTTACAGGTTGCAAATTCTTGGGCACTGAGTTGCCATGGTGTGAAAAAGATAAACTAAGGAAAAATAATCCAACAATATACTCCAAACATGAAAATGATAAAAAAAATAAGCAACTGACGTCATAGTGAACCTTTTTTTTTTTTTAAATGATGTTGCTGAAATGATACTTGTACACAGCCTTTCTTTGTTACCATGTTAGAAATATAGACTGGTTAGCTGATATGAAAGCAGGCAAATGATGAATGTATGTAAATACTAGTACATGCTAAGATAGAGATTCTCTTGATACATACATTATTGATGTCCATACTTTTTCTGCTGCAGCTCCTGCTGCACATAATCCTGTTAGGCAAATTCATCATGCTCCTATGCCATTGATTTCACCTCCTAAATCTCCTTTTAATAAAGAAAGTAATTCCCCTGCATCTTCACCTTCAACCTCATTTGATAAGCATCATCATACAAGGAACATGATCACAGGCCCAGCTCCTGCATCATCATATCTGGTTTCTCCTTCCACTACAAAACACCAAGGTTTGATGTGTTGTCTGAAACTTTCGGTTGCATGTGAAACTAAATTGTTCACCTCAATTGCGTCATAGTTTTATTTTTTGTTATTTTTCATCATTTGATGTAGATCAAGCAATTCCTCCCTCATTACTTCCCACAAGTGGGCGAAGGTATGATGCTCCTCCACCCATGGACCAAGGTACCTGTCTAATGGACATTTTATTCATTTTTTCTTGAAGACTGAGCAGTAAGCAATTTGGAATTTCAATTGCTGACAATTTTTTCTGCATGTTTGGTTCTC
This sequence comes from Saraca asoca, assembly GCA_026873985.1. Classification (NCBI taxonomy): domain Eukaryota; kingdom Viridiplantae; phylum Streptophyta; class Magnoliopsida; order Fabales; family Fabaceae; genus Saraca; species Saraca asoca. Next base: position 11,781 of record JANHAO010013806.1, on the reverse strand, counting down.
CAGTTTCTCCTGCATCTTTCCCCATTCTACCACCAGTGAGTCAAATTTCACCAAATCCTTCTCCAATGGTCAAAACTTCCCCTCTCGCTTCCAAAAGTAAGTAATTATGAGATACATACTTTCTAATTCATAAAAAATAGTTTAAGACTAGTCTTTCCCTTGATTGTCTAATTATCAGTCAGCACCATTGACTATGTTTGTTATTGTTAGTGCCATTTATTCCTCCTAAAGCATCTCCCTCCGGGTCTTCTCCCAAGAAGCCTAAGACACCTGTCCAACCTCGAATTCAAGCACTGCCACCCCCTCCTCCAAATGAAGGTTAACACTTGATTTTCTTGATTTCTTCACTTCTGTAGTTTAGCCTGCCAATATCTTTGCTCTTATTAATCACACTAAAATTTAGATCTTCATTCTTTATTTTTTCAGACTGTTCATCAACTGTTTGCAGAGAGCCCTATACAAATTCTCCACCTGGATCACCTTGTGCATGTGTCTTGCCCATGCAAGTCGGACTCCGCCTTAGTGTTTCTCTATATACCTTCTTCCCTTTGGTTTCTGAGCTGGCATCTGAAATTGCTAACGGTGTTTTTGTGAAGCAAAGTCAAGTCCGAATCATGGGGGCCAATGCAGCAGACCAACAATTAGACAAAACTGATGTTCTCATTGATTTGGTACCACTTGGGAATAAGTTTGATTACACCACAGCGTATTTGACTTCTCAGAGAATTTGGCATAAACAGGTAGTCATAAAAGCTTCCTACTTTGGAGACTATGAGGTATTATATGTGAGCTATCCAGGTATATATAGATTCTCAATTTCTTGTCAAGCCATCTCTTTCTCTTCATATCTCTTTTGGTGTAGATTTTTACAGAATGCTGCATATATATAGGTTTACCTCCGTCTCCTCCTTTACCGCCTTCAAGCATTACCATAATAGATGGCAGCCCATATTCCAGTAATGGCAATAATGGAAGGACAATAAAGCCCCTTGGGGTCGATGTACACAAGAGGCAACATAAACATGGACTTAGCAGTGGAGTAATTGCCATCATTGCACTTTCAGCCTTTGTAGCAGTTGTTTTATGCTCTGCTGCTGGTTGGGTCTTGCTTCTCAAATGCAGAGATCAGGTAGGTGAACCAGCATCAACCCCACGGGATTTGCCACCATCTCTTGTTAAAGCACCAGGTAATTCAACAGCTAATATCTCAGAATCACCCAACCAGGTGAACTGATGCATTTTGCCATGTCAACCTTTAGAGCCTTGGACTTAGTGGTTAATCATAATATGAAATTATCTGCATATGAAAACCAGCCTTTTGGTATTGATCTTTTCTGATAGAATTAAGAAATAATGACCAAATGCTCTTCAGAAAAAAAAGGTTAATTACAAGAATTTAAATAAGTAATATTCTTTTTCTTAAATATGAATATTGAAGTTATGTAACAGAAGTTGTAGAAAATAATGTATTTTCTGATAATTTAGGAATTTTCTCTATGAAATAACTGTGGTGACATCTTGATTGTTTTATAATTATTTAGCGTTTTTTATTAAGAAAAAAACCGTGTGAATTCCACAGGTACTGCTACATCAGTAATGGGAGGGGGCCCTAGTTCTGCCACATCATCATTTCGATCCAACCTTGCAGCTTATACAGGTTCTGCTAAGACCTTCAGTATGAATGAAATTGAAAAAGCCACTGATAACTTCCATGATTCAAGAATACTAGGAGAAGGTGGTTTTGGGTGTGTATACTGTGGTATACTTGAAGATAGGACAAAAGTAGCTGTCAAGGTTCTAAAGAGGGAAGATCGTCATGGTGATCGTGAATTCTTGGCTGAAGTTGAGATGCTTAGCCGTCTTCATCATAGAAATTTGGTCAAGTTGATCGGTATATGTGTAGAGGACAGCTTCCGCTGCTTGGTTTATGAACTCATTCCAAATGGCAGCGTGGAATCCCATCTTCATGGTAGTTAAATACTCTTCATTTGCTTACTTAGATTTAAGTTACATTACCATTTTCATGGTTCTTCAAGATAATGCTTTTATTTTATTTTGTTGTATTTGATCTGCTTTAGGAGTTGACAAGGAAGCCAGCCCACTTAATTGGGGTGCTCGTGTGAAGATAGCTCTTGGTGCCGCTCGTGGTTTGGCATATCTTCACGAGGATTCAAGTCCTCGTGTTATACACAGAGATTTTAAGTCTAGCAATATCTTGTTGGAAGATGATTTTACCCCAAAAGTGTCTGATTTTGGATTGGCTCGAACTGCAGCAGATGAGGAGAACATACACATATCAACACGTGTCATGGGAACTTTTGGGTAAGAAGCTTTTATTTTTTAATTTTCTTTTATTCACATATTTTCCTGATCAATTATTAAAATTTTAATCCATGGCAATGCCTACTTACTCTAAACTTGTTTATTCCTTGTTGAGTTCGACTGTTATGCATTATCTGATCTAAATTATTGTAATATCTCAAAACTTTGTCCAGCTATGTGGCTCCAGAGTATGCAATGACTGGACATCTTCTTGTAAAGAGTGATGTTTACAGCTACGGTGTTGTCCTTCTTGAGCTTTTGACGGGAAGAAAACCCGTAGACATGTCACAGCCTCCTGGTCAAGAGAATCTCGTTGCATGGGCCCGTCCACTCCTCACGAGTAAAGAAGGATTGGAAACAATAATTGATCCGTCTCTAGGATCTGATGTGCCTTTTGACAGTGTGGCCAAAGTTGCAGCCATTGCTTCTATGTGTGCACAACCGGACGTATCAAATCGTCCTTTCATGGGCGAAGTTGTTCAAGCTTTAAAACTTGTATGCAACGAATGTGATGAAGCAAAAGGAGAATGTTCAAGAAGTTCAAGCCAGCAGGATCTGTCTGTTGATATGGAGATGGGAGCCAGCACTGTTTCTGGACAACTACTGGATAATTTCCAAAGGCAACATTTTACAACTAACTATGATTCTGGACCTGATATACAAAGGGGTTTGTCAGCATCAGAATTTTTTAGTTCATCAGCAAGATTTGAAAGGCAGGCATCTGGATCATTTAGAGGACACTCTTATTCAGGTCCTCTGAGAACCGGAAGAAGCAGGCGGTTGTGGCAGATTATTAGAAAACTTTCTGGTGGCAGTGTGAGTGAACATGGAACGATGTTCAAGTTATGACGAGGTTCTCACTAAACTGTTGAATTCTGAGGTTTCTTTGTGAAATGTTGTTCTTCCTAGATTTATTAATATGCAGTTCATACTTCATACGTGCAAGAGGCGTTTGATCCTCTTTGAAGGCCCTTTGAGATTTGACATGGGAATTTAAGCAAGTTGTAAATAACATGAGCCATACTTTGCTGCACACCTACAAAATCTTCTGTATACGTACCGGGAAAAAGCAGCAAGAAACCTGACGAGTAAGGAAGACTGAAGTTGTCTTTTCTTGGCTGTGACCCTTAATTTCTGATATGCGATCCAAGATGCAGTCTTTGCAACTTAATAAATTTGGGTGGAGGATTTTATGATGTTTGATATTCACACCCCCAGATGTGCAGAACGATATCATGGAATATAGAGCTAACTTTACTAGCAGCTAATTTTTTCAAGTGTATGCTGGGATGGTTGGTGGAGAATATTTTCCGTAGAAAAAATTTCTTATTTATCTGTGTACAAGTAAAAAACGTTCATATTACTAATGTGTTTTGTGATTGACAAACTAATAAGTGTTATGGTGAGATGAGAAAATTAAATTTTGTTGGGAAACAAAAGAAGTCTTTTTTGCTATGTCAAATCTAATGTTGGAAAAATAGAAAATTTTTATAATTTTATATATTTTATAATTATAGAATACGAGAAATTGTTTGCAGGAAAAATATTTTTCAAAAGACAAATAGATAGTAAGTTCAGATGAAATTTAAGCACAATATATGCAACTCTCAATGACATGAGTAATAGTTATTGAGTAAAAAAAAATCACATTTTTTTCACTGTTATAGCAATTGAAGCTATCTGTTCTCCCATTTAAATATTTCATTGCACTAATTATTATCACCTTTACTAATCATGGTTGTTTTGATAATTGTGTCATGTCTATAATTTCCACCTCAAAAATCTCAATGATATTTTTTATATATTATCCTATTAATAATTTTTCTAAATAATATTTACTGAAAACAGTCAATTCCTTTTTCATTTTTTTTCATTGATTCATATGAGTTTCCCAAGGCATTTTTCTTTTGGCAACATTGACACATTTTAACCCACAAGTTTCAGTTTCGATCCTAAAAGCCCATTTCACCATGCTTTGGGCCTTGTGATTCGGATTATTTCCTTGTTTTTTTTTTCCTCTTGTGGAAATTAGCTTCAGAGTATATACGCAGAAACTTCGGAACCAGTGATCAGTCTTCTGTGCATAAGTTCAACGTAGCAGCTCCTGGCATCCACCGGAAAGATCTTCTTGTTCTCAATTCCTCTCATGGTAAATCTGAGACTCATGCTTAAATCGCAAACTCAATCTCTATGGTTTCCCTCGGAATTTTCAGTTTCTTACTTGTTTTTGTCTTCTGAAGGCTCCCAAACCCATCACCAGCCCCGTACCCGATTCCTTGTACCCGACATTGTCTGTGCTTATGCTCGCGATCGGCCTCGTCGTGACTGCCTCTTTCTTCATGTAAGTTCAATCTGATCCCAAAATCATGTTATAGTTTCAATTATTCTACAATTCAAACATGTTCCTTACTTTAAATTTTAGATTTTGTTCTGCAAAATCGAGTTTATTGTTATGATCTACCCGCTGGGTGATTTGTAGTGAAGCATGATTGCAAGGGATATGTATCAATTAAGGAAATTGGTCTACAAAATATTGGAGGTTTGGGCATACTAAGAAATCTGCAAAGTAAAAAAAAAAATGTTGCTAAATGAAACCCATTTTTTTGTACTTGAAGCTTCGAGCATCATATTTAATTGTGTTGCTTGATGATTATAATGACAAAGGATAAAAAGCGCTTCATTGTGATGAAGTGAACCTTTTGGGTCCATGCTATCAATGAAAGGTATAGTACGAGAAAGGTTGTGAAAATGTGATGATAGTGAGGAACCTGGTGGAAGGTTATTCGTAGTGTAGGCATACCGGAGTTAAGTTGATGATAAATAAGGACTATCTTCAGCAAAGTTTATGGAAATTGTAATTGTGAGATGGAAGGACGGTTGTTCACATTTTTGAGGTTTCTCTGCAATTGGTTATATGACTTAATGTGCCGCAATTAACTTCATAGGATTTTGAGGCCTTGAGGATAAGACTTTTATTGGACTTGGGAAACCAAAGACTCACACTAAAGTACATTTTGTTTTGTTGTATGAAACGTAGGGGTGATTTGAAAGAAAAGAAAATATAATATTTGTATTTAGTTTCTTTTAGGATAGACTAGAGTTGACAAAAAGAATGGACATAATAAGAATCATGAGGAATGTGTGTAGTCAACTAGTCATGGCCATGTTGATATCATCTGTTGGTGTTGGCTACATATAGCTTTTGCTTGCTTTGGGAGAGTTCTCAGGTTTAGGAACAACTAAAACGTGTTTAAGAAAGATTTTTCTATGTCCAATTAAATGCCTATGTGGTATTAACTTTGACTACTTCGATCTAGAAACCTCCCTAAACAATTTTTCTATCAGAAGACAACCGAGTTGAGGATAGCTCCGTTTTGTAGAAATCTTTTTCATGATGCACAAATAGTTTTGATTAGATGCATTAGTTATTTAGCATTTTTGTTTTACTCGTAAGTTGTAATACTTTTGTTATAAATAGTTTTTCTATCTTTGCGAAACATTAGAACGGACTAATCCTAGTGTTGGAATGGCTAGTGAGTTGCATGTCTGAAATTTTGACAACCATCCTTATACATTCTCATTGCCATGCTGCTTACATTACGATAAGAGTGATGCTAATCATACTTATTTTAATTCACTTAGTCTCATTTATTGCACATTTAAAACAATTTAATTTGAATTTGCTCCGATTATTCGCTAGCCTTACCTATTTAGATTCTGTTGTATAATGAATGAGACTGAACATGCAATCTAAGTAACAGATGAATTGAGTAATTGATCTATTGGTTGTGTAAAAGAGCTGCATGACATGTCAATTGCTACAAAGGGTAGGAGATGAATTGATTATTTGATCCGTGGTTGTGTAAAAAGATCTGCTGACATGTCAATTGCTACAAAGGGTAGGAATTTAACTTTTATTTATAAATTTATTGTTTTCTTGAGTTTCATGGGATGTGGATGTTTGGATGATAGTTAATTGTTGTATTTTAACTTCTTATCCATTCCTACATACTGACCTGTTGTTATCCACAGATATGAAGCAACGTCTTCTCGTAAGAGCCGTTCCCTTGTCAGGGAACTGACTACTGGAGCAGTGGCATCATTCTTCTTGGTATGCCTTTTTTGTAATTCCTTTGTCCAATCATTGGCTTAAGTGATTCTGATACAATATTTTATAAATTGGTGCCTTATTTTCCTAATAGAAGTTATGCTTATATACTTCTATCTCCTTGGCAGGGTTTTGGGTCTTTGTTCCTCCTACTTGCTTCTGGAGTTTATGTTTAATCACTGAACATCGAACTAGATGAAATTTTTTGTTGAGATTCCCTTAAGATGAATAATTACCTTCGACGTTGTTAGTTGGAATATAATTTAGAAGTTGAGGATGTTTAGCTTAAGTTATCAATGTATTCATTGTGTAATGCCAAAGAAGATAAGATAATGAGTTTCTGATATAGTGTTAAGCATGAATTCTTATTAAGATTATGGCCATTGAACGTGTAAATGGAACACATAACGCAGGTCTCAGGGCTCGTTGTAACTTTGTATGATCTCGTGTGGTGTTTATGCAGGGGAAAATATGGGAAATGTTTGATACACTTCCAAAGTTAGAAGAGTATCGCACATGTTCTCGAATAGACCTCACAATTTGTGAGGGGAATGAATTTAAAGTGTTTTCAGGAGAAGTGTATACAATAGCATTGAGAAAGTGAATCTGAAATATCTTCAGGGAGTGTGTGTAGTAGAATGATTTTGTATTATAGCCTATTAGAGATTGCAGTAGAGACCCAACGAAGACAGCTATTACAAAAAGAATAATATTTATTAAAGACATTTCTTCTCACATCTACACTTTAATTGCTTACACAGGCGACGGTAATTGATGCAGAGTGTATACATTCATATACGAGAAAATAGAGATATTACATTCTTTCTTCTTACAAAAATTTAACCTTTTTTTTTTCTTACATATGTATCTTGTATGTTTGGAGAAAATAAACCTTTAAAAGGTGATGAGCGGGGATGAGAGTGTAACTTGATTTTTACTCAAATTTTTGTCAAGTTATATTTGGCTCAAGTGAAAATGGATTAATGATAAACTAGTGCGCCTTCAGTTTTTTATCTCAATTTTACATGCTTACTTTTCAGTCTAACCAAGTGTTTATTGTTTGATATATTATGTAGATGGGGTAATAAATGAAAATTATTTTTACAATAATCCTTTATTTTTCTTGATTCAAGCAAGTATAACTAATTTGCATTCAAAATGGTCCATCCTTTTTAAATTTTATCATATTACTTTTAAGTGAAAAGAAACTTGTCTTCAATAGATCGGAGAAGGCAAGGGATAAATTAAGTAATAGGGAAAAATGGGTTTTATCAAACAGGCAAATAAACACTGGTGATCAGATTTGGATTAAAATTCACAAGTATCATTTTCACTCAGGTAGACAAAAAGTGAATCTTATAAACTAGTGAGTAAACAAGAAAACTTTTTTTAAAGATTAAGACATAATTGAATAATAAGTAATATTAATTCAATATCTATCATAAAATTTATTTGAATTTGTGCACAAAGATTCTGAGTTTTCTTATAAAAGAGTTTTTAAGAACAAAAATTACAGAAACCGAGATTGTAAAAAAATTGAGTAACATCCCAAACTGTCAAATAGCAGCTGGCCAACAAGTCCACTTTGGCAGAGTGGGGAGGGAGGGAGGAATTGTGGGAGACAGCAAAAAGAGACGTAATATTTGTACAGTGCGACTGTATCGTAGAGTGCTGGCAGTAGCTGAGACTGAGACTTGAGAGGGAACGACGCTTGACGACCTGAAACATGGAGAGTTCGCAGCAAGGTGTGGTGAAAAAGAAGGAGACCAGGGGTCGAAAGCCGAAGCCCAAGGATGACAAGAAGGACGAACATCACCAACAGGGCAAGATGACTAAAGAAGGCAAGAAATCTCAGCAACACTCCTCTGTCGACGACAAATACACTCAATGGAAGTCACTTGTTCCTGTCCTCTACGATTGGCTTGCCAATCACAACCTCGTTTGGCCCTCTCTCTCTTGCCGGTCTCTGCATCTCTCCCCTTCTCTCTTAGTCGTTTCTCTCTCTAGGGTTTTACTTCTTTTGTGTCTCGTTCTGGGGTCTCTGGTATTTGGGTAATTGATGTTCTATTGGATTTTATTGTATCTCTGATTTTCTGGGCTGATTCCGGGAAAGTTGTCAGCTTTATTTGCTTCTCCATTCTCACGGCCCTTCTTGTGCATAAGTTTGTATTGATTTGCTTGCATTTTAATTTTTTTTAGGTGGGGTCCACAGCTTGAGCAAGCCACTTACAAGAATCGCCAGCGTCTCTACCTTTCTGAGCAGGCAAGTTGGTTTGGTATTCTATTACTTTTTCATCTTTTTAATTCAGTTTATGTTTATCAAAGACACAATACTTCTTCACCAAAACTACTTCAATTGATTTGTCTTATCTCGTAATAGTTTATTACATTTTGCACGACTGCATTCCGTCGGAGTTTAGAGCATCTGAAAATTCAGTAGACTTGTCGTTCACTAATCCTTGTATATTGGAGCTTCATATGTGTTGCCTTGGTTTGTCGTTTCTTATACAATTACGACTTTATTGTGTTATCATGCAGCGTCACTGTATATACTGCAGTACTGTTTTCTCTATCTCTTATTTTTCAATTATTTACTTACATATATCAGCATGATAATGGTTCTTTGTCAGTTTTCATTGAAATGTTGAAAATTTCGCATTTTTGTTGATAGACTGATGGTAGTGTTCCAAATACTCTGGTCATTGCAAATTGCGAAGTAGTCAAGCCTAGAGTTGCAGCTGCAGAGCACATTTCACAGGTGACTTATTATTATGTGATTTCCCATATCTTAGCATTTCACTTTGTGTTTGGAGATTAATCATGCAGCTTGAAATTAATGGTTCCTCTTTCAGTTTAATGAAGAGGCACGCTCACCATTTGTAAAGAAGTACAAGACCATCATACATCCAGGAGAGGTATAGTTCACACTCATAGATAAGCTAATCGCAGCATAATTTGAAGTATAAGAGAAAATGAAAGAAGGAAATGTTGTTTTAGTCTCTCCTTCCCCACCCCCAAAATTTCATCGAGTTCCTTAATCAGCCATCACTTTATTTAAAGCTTTTAGCTTTTGATAAAGTGATCTTCCTTTGTGCGTTTTATTGTTTATGGACACCCATAAATAAATTCTATCTGCAGCTGAAATTTCATTTCATAATGTTTGATAGTCAGGACATTGATTTTGAACGTCATTTTGCAGGTCAACAGAATTAGGGAATTGCCACAGAATTCTAAGATAGTGGCTACTCATACAGATAGCCCTGATGTAAGAATCTTACAGTTTGATTTCATTTTTCTTTTCTCCATTGGTTTATGTTGTCTTATTTGGTTTCCTAGTAAAATGATTCTCTAACTTTTAACTTGTCATAAAAATTAGGTCCTCATTTGGGATGTTGAAGCCCAGCCTAACCGTCATGCTATCCTTGGAGCTACAAACTCCCGTCCAGATCTGGTATTGTTTTGTGACTGAGTGTTAGTCTTCTATAAGAAATTTCCATCTCTGAAGTTACATCCAATTTGTAAATTGAGGTAGAATGAAGCAGATGCATTTTTTTGTCTTCCTTTAGTACCAAAGGCATTTTTCTATCTTTCTTAGAGATAGGCTTTTGCCATTATTTAATAAAGTCAGATTGTGGCTTAATTTTGTTTGTTCTCATTAAAGAATACTTTTCAGTGCTTCCTTCTTGTATATAAGGTCTGCAGCCATTAAATTAAACAATAGGGCACGCATTCTAGAGGCCAGAGTAGCCATGGATGCCACATATTTGGATTTGACTATCAGTAACTTTCTTTCTGTGTCACCTATTGTCATCCCCTTAACTGTTCTTAAAGAAATGCCCAAGGCAGTTGCGTTATTATTGTTTTCCTTGTTATTGCAGTCTGGCATGGTTGCTATTTCATGACATTCACACAGAAGGTTTCTTCTTGCAGATATTAACTGGACACCAAGATAATGCAGAATTTGCTCTTGCAATGTGCCCTACTGATCCCTATGTGCTTTCTGGAGGTTGCATATATTTTAAGTTCTCTTAAATTCTTTAAATCTGGTTGATTAGGATTTTAAACACCTGCAGAGTAGTGATATAATTAAATGCTCAAGAACAATTTAAGTACAACATGAAGCTTGTTTATGAATATTCAAAAATGATCTTGCAATGTGTCCGTGTGCTTTCTAAAGGATAAAGTACAGTAAAAGTTTTCCTCTAAGCTGAAACTAATTTGTGTTGATTTGAAACTTCACTCTGTTCAGGAAATAGTCATATCCATTGTCTCTTATATTAGGAATTGATGCTTCCACAAATTTATGGTAAGCAACCAGATGATGATCAGCATGAACTGGTTATGCCATGTGCATATAGAGCAGCAAATGTTGGAGTTTGCAATTGGCATGATTTGTTTGCTGTCATTTACATCTGAATATGAATTGTTACCCTTGCTGGTATCCCTTAACTGGATTATCCATGCAGCTCTCTCTCGAGCTTTGGTGCTCCTGTCTTGGATTATTGTTTCAAAAGAACTATTTTATTTATCTCAATGAAGATTTCCGGCTAAAATAAGTCATGATACATTGCAGGAAAGGACAGATCTGTGGTTTTGTGGAGTATACAGGACCATATAACGTCATCTGCCACAGATTCCAAATCTAGTGGGTCAATTATCAAACAGAGCTCCAAATCTGGGGAAGGTAATGATAAAATTGCTGATGGCCCGTCTATTGGACCTCGAGGTGTTTTCCATGGGCATGAGGATACTGTTGAAGATGTGACTTTCTGCCCTTTCAGGTTATTGGCTTGCTTTGTACTGCTTATTTGTTTCGTTCTTTGTTTCTCTAACTAAAGTTGTTATTCTTATTTACTTGCTAGCATTATAAGGATGGAAGTCCCAAAGTGTTCTCTACTTCACTTTCCTCTTTATAACTTCTAGCTTTTGCAATAAATATGCTTGTTCTCTTTTCAAGTATATCCTGAGAGAAAGAAAAAAGGATGGAGATAATTTTGTCTTTAAAAAAAATTCGAGGATATCTTTTTTTTTTTTTTTTTTGTATTGGTGTATTTCCACTATAATTTGCAGTATGAACTTAATTAGAAGTGTTAGAATTATGTATATATTAGGAAGTTATCTTGATTGATTATAGGCTGATTGTTCAGAGATTTCTAATTGTAATTTTCTTCCTCTTATAGTCAGGCTAGAATCAAGACTAATTATTCTAATTGATTGTATTCTATGTCTTAATAGAGCTCTTGGCTGAAGCAATTGCTCCAGCCTTTCCCAATATCAATTTATCTGTTTTTCAACTTGGTGTCAGAGCCCTACTTAGGAGGGCTTCTGCTTCTGCTTTCTGCTACTGCATC